>JAAAWM010009823.1:0-29052 GCA_036873465.1 Thinopyrum obtusiflorum
TTTTTGGAGCCCATATTCTTTTTGTTAGCATTACAGCCCATATTGTGGCCACGGTTAAAAAATTATACGAAATTTTGCATATTTCGATGCGGTCCGAACTGTTTTTAATCCCGAAATTTTGAGTCACATTCAAACTGATTTTAAAAATAAATGTATATCAATATAAAATCCAACAAATTGTCCACGCATAAAAATTAATGCAATTTAAAATCTCGAAATGAAAAAAAGAAATTTGAAACTAATTGCCGGTTTGATGTGTTTTAAAAATGTACATCCCATTTCTCATTATTGATAGGCCATTTTCTCGGCCAGCCGAATGAAGCTCTCCTCGTCTTGAAAGATTTGCAGCCCAACAGGCCGAACAAAGCGACTTACTTGGCAAATCACAAAAACACTAGGCTGTGGCTGTGGACCCAGCTGCAGCCGTGGACCCAGCTGTCAGCCTCTCCACGTACAGTACTCTTCCGATAGAAGTCGGTCGTTGACCACACTGACCATGCCGCGCCGAGAGCACCAAGGCGGTGGACGACGGTGAGGCCTAGGAAGGGGAGGGGGGGGGGGGGGGGGGGGGGGGGGGGGGGGGGGGGGGGGGGGGGGGGGGGGGGGGGGGGGGGGGGGGGGGGGGGGGGGGGGGGGGGGGGGGGGGGGGGGGGGGGGGGGGGGGGGGGGGGGGGGGGGGGGGGGGGGGGGGGGGGGGGGGGGGGGGGGGGGGGGGGGGGGGGGGGGGGGGGGGGGGGGGGGGGGGGGGGGGGGGGGGGGGGGGGGGGGGGGGGGGGGGGGGGGGGGGGGGGGGGGGGGGGGGGGGGGGGGGGGGGGGGGGGGGGGGGGGGGGGGGGGGGGGGGGGGGGGGGGGGGGGGGGGGGGGGGGGGGGGGGGGGGGGGGGGGGGGGGGGGGGGGGGGGGGGGGGGGGGGGGGGGGGGGGGGGGGGGGGGGGGGGGGGGGGGGGGGGGGGGGGGGGGGGGGGGGGGGGGGGGGGGGGGGGGGGGGGGGGGGGGGGGGGGGGGGGGGGGGGGGGGGGGGGGGGGGGGGGGGGGGGGGGGGGGGGGGGGGGGGGGGGGGGGGGGGGGGGGGGGGGGGGGGGGGGGGGGGGGGGGGGGGGGGGGGGGGGGGGGGGGGGGGGGGGGGGGGGGGGGGGGGGGGGGGGGGGGGGGGGGGGGGGGGGGGGGGGGGGGGGGGGGGGGGGGGGGGGGGGGGGGGGGGGGGGGGGGGGGGGGGGGGGGGGGGGGGGGGGGGGGGGGGGGGGGGGGGGGGGGGGGGGGGGGGGGGGGGGGGGGGGGGGGGGGGGGGGGGGGGGGGGGGGGGGGGGGGGGGGGGGGGGGGGGGGGGGGGGGGGGGGGGGGGGGGGGGGGGGGGGGGGGGGGGGGGGGGGGGGGGGGGGGGGGGGGGGGGGGGGGGGGGGGGGGGGGGGGGGGGGGGGGGGGGGGGGGGGGGGGGGGGGGGGGGGGGGGGGGGGGGGGGGGGGGGGGGGGGGGGGGGGGGGGGGGGGGGGGGGGGGGGGGGGGGGGGGGGGGGGGGGGGGGGGGGGGGGGGGGGGGGGGGGGGGGGGGGGGGGGGGGGGGGGGGGGGGGGGGGGGGGGGGGGGGGGGGGGGGGGGGGGGGGGGGGGGGGGGGGGGGGGGGGGGGGGGGGGGGGGGGGGGGGGGGGGGGGGGGGGGGGGGGGGGGGGGGGGGGGGGGGGGGGGGGGGGGGGGGGGGGGGGGGGGGGGGGGGGGGGGGGGGGGGGGGGGGGGGGGGGGGGGGGGGGGGGGGGGGGGGGGGGGGGGGGGGGGGGGGGGGGGGGGGGGGGGGGGGGGGGGGGGGGGGGGGGGGGGGGGGGGGGGGGGGGGGGGGGGGGGGGGGGGGGGGGGGGGGGGGGGGGGGGGGGGGGGGGGGGGGGGGGGGGGGGGGGGGGGGGGGGGGGGGGGGGGGGGGGGGGGGGGGGGGGGGGGGGGGGGGGGGGGGGGGGGGGGGGGGGGGGGGGGGGGGGGGGGGGGGGGGGGGGGGGGGGGGGGGGGGGGGGGGGGGGGGGGGGGGGGGGGGGGGGGGGGGGGGGGGGGGGGGGGGGGGGGGGGGGGGGGGGGGGGGGGGGGGGGGGGGGGGGGGGGGGGGGGGGGGGGGGGGGGGGGGGGGGGGGGGGGGGGGGGGGGGGGGGGGGGGGGGGGGGGGGGGGGGGGGGGGGGGGGGGGGGGGGGGGGGGGGGGGGGGGGGGGGGGGGGGGGGGGGGGGGGGGGGGGGGGGGGGGGGGGGGGGGGGGGGGGGGGGGGGGGGGGGGGGGGGGGGGGGGGGGGGGGGGGGGGGGGGGGGGGGGGGGGGGGGGGGGGGGGGGGGGGGGGGGGGGGGGGGGGGGGGGGGGGGGGGGGGGGGGGGGGGGGGGGGGGGGGGGGGGGGGGGGGGGGGGGGGGGGGGGGGGGGGGGGGGGGGGGGGGGGGGGGGGGGGGGGGGGGGGGGGGGGGGGGGGGGGGGGGGGGGGGGGGGGGGGGGGGGGGGGGGGGGGGGGGGGGGGGGGGGGGGGGGGGGGGGGGGGGGGGGGGGGGGGGGGGGGGGGGGGGGGGGGGGGGGGGGGGGGGGGGGGGGGGGGGGGGGGGGGGGGGGGGGGGGGGGGGGGGGGGGGGGGGGGGGGGGGGGGGGGGGGGGGGGGGGGGGGGGGGGGGGGGGGGGGGGGGGGGGGGGGGGGGGGGGGGGGGGGGGGGGGGGGGGGGGGGGGGGGGGGGGGGGGGGGGGGGGGGGGGGGGGGGGGGGGGGGGGGGGGGGGGGGGGGGGGGGGGGGGGGGGGGGGGGGGGGGGGGGGGGGGGGGGGGGGGGGGGGGGGGGGGGGGGGGGGGGGGGGGGGGGGGGGGGGGGGGGGGGGGGGGGGGGGGGGGGGGGGGGGGGGGGGGGGGGGGGGGGGGGGGGGGGGGGGGGGGGGGGGGGGGGGGGGGGGGGGGGGGGGGGGGGGGGGGGGGGGGGGGGGGGGGGGGGGGGGGGGGGGGGGGGGGGGGGGGGGGGGGGGGGGGGGGGGGGGGGGGGGGGGGGGGGGGGGGGGGGGGGGGGGGGGGGGGGGGGGGGGGGGGGGGGGGGGGGGGGGGGGGGGGGGGGGGGGGGGGGGGGGGGGGGGGGGGGGGGGGGGGGGGGGGGGGGGGGGGGGGGGGGGGGGGGGGGGGGGGGGGGGGGGGGGGGGGGGGGGGGGGGGGGGGGGGGGGGGGGGGGGGGGGGGGGGGGGGGGGGGGGGGGGGGGGGGGGGGGGGGGGGGGGGGGGGGGGGGGGGGGGGGGGGGGGGGGGGGGGGGGGGGGGGGGGGGGGGGGGGGGGGGGGGGGGGGGGGGGGGGGGGGGGGGGGGGGGGGGGGGGGGGGGGGGGGGGGGGGGGGGGGGGGGGGGGGGGGGGGGGGGGGGGGGGGGGGGGGGGGGGGGGGGGGGGGGGGGGGGGGGGGGGGGGGGGGGGGGGGGGGGGGGGGGGGGGGGGGGGGGGGGGGGGGGGGGGGGGGGGGGGGGGGGGGGGGGGGGGGGGGGGGGGGGGGGGGGGGGGGGGGGGGGGGGGGGGGGGGGGGGGGGGGGGGGGGGGGGGGGGGGGGGGGGGGGGGGGGGGGGGGGGGGGGGGGGGGGGGGGGGGGGGGGGGGGGGGGGGGGGGGGGGGGGGGGGGGGGGGGGGGGGGGGGGGGGGGGGGGGGGGGGGGGGGGGGGGGGGGGGGGGGGGGGGGGGGGGGGGGGGGGGGGGGGGGGGGGGGGGGGGGGGGGGGGGGGGGGGGGGGGGGGGGGGGGGGGGGGGGGGGGGGGGGGGGGGGGGGGGGGGGGGGGGGGGGGGGGGGGGGGGGGGGGGGGGGGGGGGGGGGGGGGGGGGGGGGGGGGGGGGGGGGGGGGGGGGGGGGGGGGGGGGGGGGGGGGGGGGGGGGGGGGGGGGGGGGGGGGGGGGGGGGGGGGGGGGGGGGGGGGGGGGGGGGGGGGGGGGGGGGGGGGGGGGGGGGGGGGGGGGGGGGGGGGGGGGGGGGGGGGGGGGGGGGGGGGGGGGGGGGGGGGGGGGGGGGGGGGGGGGGGGGGGGGGGGGGGGGGGGGGGGGGGGGGGGGGGGGGGGGGGGGGGGGGGGGGGGGGGGGGGGGGGGGGGGGGGGGGGGGGGGGGGGGGGGGGGGGGGGGGGGGGGGGGGGGGGGGGGGGGGGGGGGGGGGGGGGGGGGGGGGGGGGGGGGGGGGGGGGGGGGGGGGGGGGGGGGGGGGGGGGGGGGGGGGGGGGGGGGGGGGGGGGGGGGGGGGGGGGGGGGGGGGGGGGGGGGGGGGGGGGGGGGGGGGGGGGGGGGGGGGGGGGGGGGGGGGGGGGGGGGGGGGGGGGGGGGGGGGGGGGGGGGGGGGGGGGGGGGGGGGGGGGGGGGGGGGGGGGGGGGGGGGGGGGGGGGGGGGGGGGGGGGGGGGGGGGGGGGGGGGGGGGGGGGGGGGGGGGGGGGGGGGGGGGGGGGGGGGGGGGGGGGGGGGGGGGGGGGGGGGGGGGGGGGGGGGGGGGGGGGGGGGGGGGGGGGGGGGGGGGGGGGGGGGGGGGGGGGGGGGGGGGGGGGGGGGGGGGGGGGGGGGGGGGGGGGGGGGGGGGGGGGGGGGGGGGGGGGGGGGGGGGGGGGGGGGGGGGGGGGGGGGGGGGGGGGGGGGGGGGGGGGGGGGGGGGGGGGGGGGGGGGGGGGGGGGGGGGGGGGGGGGGGGGGGGGGGGGGGGGGGGGGGGGGGGGGGGGGGGGGGGGGGGGGGGGGGGGGGGGGGGGGGGGGGGGGGGGGGGGGGGGGGGGGGGGGGGGGGGGGGGGGGGGGGGGGGGGGGGGGGGGGGGGGGGGGGGGGGGGGGGGGGGGGGGGGGGGGGGGGGGGGGGGGGGGGGGGGGGGGGGGGGGGGGGGGGGGGGGGGGGGGGGGGGGGGGGGGGGGGGGGGGGGGGGGGGGGGGGGGGGGGGGGGGGGGGGGGGGGGGGGGGGGGGGGGGGGGGGGGGGGGGGGGGGGGGGGGGGGGGGGGGGGGGGGGGGGGGGGGGGGGGGGGGGGGGGGGGGGGGGGGGGGGGGGGGGGGGGGGGGGGGGGGGGGGGGGGGGGGGGGGGGGGGGGGGGGGGGGGGGGGGTATGTGACAGCATTATCGGCACACTTCTTAATATTGAAGGCAAGACGAAAGACACCATAAAATCTAGGATTGATTTGACACACCTGGGTATCAGAAAGGATTTGCAGGTGCAAGATGAAGGTAAACCACAGGATATGGCACCAGCTGTGTACGTCTTGGACAAGGTAAAAAGAAAAGAATTCTGCAAGGTCCTGTCACGTGTGAGATTCCCACAAGGATTTGCTTCCAACCCTGAAAGGAGAGTCAGTGCAGATGGAGACAAGGTACAAGGGTTGAAAACTCATGACTGCCACGTCCTACTTCAAAGGGTTTTACCTGTTATCCTTAGAGGATTGGGCCGCCCTGACTTATACAGAGCAGTTGCAGAGTTGGGACAATTCTTTAGGGAACTCTGTAGTAGAAATATCAGGATAGATGCTTTGGAGCGTCTTAGAGACAAGATACCAACTATCCTATGCGACCTTGAGAAGATATATCCTCCAGCCTTCTTTGATGTGATGGTGCATTTTGCTGTTCATCTACCTCATGAGGCACTACTTAGAGGTCAAGTACAGTATGGCTGGATGTACCCTATTGAAAGGCGGCTAGGCACTTTCAAGGGGGGGGGGGGGGGGGGGGGGGGGGGGGGGGGGGGGGGGGGGGGGGGGGGGGGGGGGGGGGGGGGGGGGGGGGGGGGGGGGGGGGGGGGGGGGGGGGGGGGGGGGGGGGGGGGGGGGGGGGGGGGGGGGGGGGGGGGGGGGGGGGGGGGGGGGGGGGGGGGGGGGGGGGGGGGGGGGGGGGGGGGGGGGGGGGGGGGGGGGGGGGGGGGGGGGGGGGGGGGGGGGGGGGGGGGGGGGGGGGGGGGGGGGGGGGGGGGGGGGGGGGGGGGGGGGGGGGGGGGGGGGGGGGGGGGGGGGGGGGGGGGGGGGGGGGGGGGGGGGGGGGGGGGGGGGGGGGGGGGGGGGGGGGGGGGGGGGGGGGGGGGGGGGGGGGGGGGGGGGGGGGGGGGGGGGGGGGGGGGGGGGGGGGGGGGGGGGGGGGGGGGGGGGGGGGGGGGGGGGGGGGGGGGGGGGGGGGGGGGGGGGGGGGGGGGGGGGGGGGGGGGGGGGGGGGGGGGGGGGGGGGGGGGGGGGGGGGGGGGGGGGGGGGGGGGGGGGGGGGGGGGGGGGGGGGGGGGGGGGGGGGGGGGGGGGGGGGGGGGGGGGGGGGGGGGGGGGGGGGGGGGGGGGGGGGGGGGGGGGGGGGGGGGGGGGGGGGGGGGGGGGGGGGGGGGGGGGGGGGGGGGGGGGGGGGGGGGGGGGGGGGGGGGGGGGGGGGGGGGGGGGGGGGGGGGGGGGGGGGGGGGGGGGGGGGGGGGGGGGGGGGGGGGGGGGGGGGGGGGGGGGGGGGGGGGGGGGGGGGGGGGGGGGGGGGGGGGGGGGGGGGGGGGGGGGGGGGGGGGGGGGGGGGGGGGGGGGGGGGGGGGGGGGGGGGGGGGGGGGGGGGGGGGGGGGGGGGGGGGGGGGGGGGGGGGGGGGGGGGGGGGGGGGGGGGGGGGGGGGGGGGGGGGGGGGGGGGGGGGGGGGGGGGGGGGGGGGGGGGGGGGGGGGGGGGGGGGGGGGGGGGGGGGGGGGGGGGGGGGGGGGGGGGGGGGGGGGGGGGGGGGGGGGGGGGGGGGGGGGGGGGGGGGGGGGGGGGGGGGGGGGGGGGGGGGGGGGGGGGGGGGGGGGGGGGGGGGGGGGGGGGGGGGGGGGGGGGGGGGGGGGGGGGGGGGGGGGGGGGGGGGGGGGGGGGGGGGGGGGGGGGGGGGGGGGGGGGGGGGGGGGGGGGGGGGGGGGGGGGGGGGGGGGGGGGGGGGGGGGGGGGGGGGGGGGGGGGGGGGGGGGGGGGGGGGGGGGGGGGGGGGGGGGGGGGGGGGGGGGGGGGGGGGGGGGGGGGGGGGGGGGGGGGGGGGGGGGGGGGGGGGGGGGGGGGGGGGGGGGGGGGGGGGGGGGGGGGGGGGGGGGGGGGGGGGGGGGGGGGGGGGGGGGGGGGGGGGGGGGGGGGGGGGGGGGGGGGGGGGGGGGGGGGGGGGGGGGGGGGGGGGGGGGGGGGGGGGGGGGGGGGGGGGGGGGGGGGGGGGGGGGGGGGGGGGGGGGGGGGGGGGGGGGGGGGGGGGGGGGGGGGGGGGGGGGGGGGGGGGGGGGGGGGGGGGGGGGGGGGGGGGGGGGGGGGGGGGGGGGGGGGGGGGGGGGGGGGGGGGGGGGGGGGGGGGGGGGGGGGGGGGGGGGGGGGGGGGGGGGGGGGGGGGGGGGGGGGGGGGGGGGGGGGGGGGGGGGGGGGGGGGGGGGGGGGGGGGGGGGGGGGGGGGGGGGGGGGGGGGGGGGGGGGGGGGGGCATTAACAAACTGGTTATGGCAGGATTTGCGAAATGGTTCAAGAGCCATGTAAGCTTTTGAATTGCACTGTCAGTTTTTTTAATATATTGAGTACATAAGATGATCAGCTTGTCTATTTTCAAACCATAGGTTAAGAAGATGCGGGAGGATGGGCAGGCAGTTGATGATGCCCTTTAATCACTAGCAATGGGTCCTGATACTCGGGTAAGACATTATGAATCTTGCGTTGTCGGAGATGTGTGCTACAACACCCTTGCACGAGACGAAGGCAGGAAGACACAAAACAGTGCCATCATGAGCACGGATACATATGACAAAGAGACAACTGAAATGTATGCTAACATAACAGACATTGTTCAGTTGCAGTATATCTCTAGTTTCGAGGATCATCGGTGTGTGGTTCTGTTGTGCTGTCGTTGGTATAACCTGTTTTCCAGGATCGCAAAACCCAGAGCTGATGATTATTTCAAATCCATCAATGTCAAGGCGGCGTACCAGACCAACGAGCCTTTTATTTTGGCAAATCAAGCAACACAGATCTTTTTCTTGGAAGACACATTTGCACGTAGCGATGACTGGAGAGTAGTGCAAAGGTTTGAGCAGAGGAATTCGTTTAATGAAGTTGCACAACAAGATGATGCTTACACTGCTCCTGATGTACAAGATAACACAGATGTTCCTAATATCTTTGAGAACCATCACGTCAATGACGCCGGCGAAAAGATTGTCTGTCGTGCTGTGGACATACAAGAGTTGATCAAGAAGAAGCCAACGTTCGAGGACGTTGAGGACGAAGAAGAAGATGACACCATGGGGAATTACGATTCAGACTGATACACATGGCGAAGATGTTGACACTGCTGCTGCGGATGATGATTACATTGCTTTTGTCGTATTTGCCTGTCAGAAGACGTTTTTTCATCTACTATGTGAAATTGTGTTTGCTATGACAACTGAAACCTGATGAACATGTTGTTTAGTATTTTCCTGTGAGAACATCACTTGTTATGTATGCTGATTTGTGTTTGGTGATTGTATGACGACTAAAACATGATGACATTGTTGTTTAGTTGTACTCATATTTGGCTGAGAAACTTGAATTTGATGACATAGTTTGCTGTTGGACTGCAATTTGCTCGACGTCTTCGAATGAGAATAAAGCTGACCCGACAGGTCCTCTGCTAATTTATTTATTTATTACCAAAAGGGCCTCTGCTATTTATTTATTTACGAGCAAAAGGGGATACCCCCTGATTTCCGTTAATAGAAATCATTAGATGTTCACAACACTACGCCCAGCCTGCTACACAGGTTTCATTCATCACTAGTTTCAGCAAAGTGCTCATGTCATAGCCACTGAATACATCACGAGTGCTACATACACTGCAAATAAAGAGACAATCATCCTACAGAGCACATCGATTTTGCCCATTATCTTCACAAGCTCTTTCATGTCCTCATTGCTGTCAAGGCCGTTTAGCAGCTGTTGCTTGGCCATGATTAGAGGAACTGCATCTTTAACCTTCTGCTCTGCATCTTCCTCTTCTGCCGTTCCTTCAGTTACTTGTCCAACACCCCAACCTGCTGGTATTGGGATTCCTCGACTAACCAAATAATCAGCGTAGTTGCACTCCCCCACATCAGCAACTTCCCAGAAATACAAATCACACGAATCTTCCCTTTTCTGCACGAATCAAATTGGAAGATCATCAACCAAACTATTAAAAAAATCAGCAACTGAAAGCAGCAGAACAACACTTAAACATATTATTACCCCATGATTCGGGCATTTGTAGAAGACTCGGCCAGGGTTGAGGATTGTGGTTGAGACGCGACGGATGACTCTGCGTGATTTGCAGTAGTGGCACCACACCAACGGCAGCGGGTTGCGATGAGCAACCGGCTGCGGTGTGCGTGCCGCGGGGGTGTGATGAGACCCACAGGCGATGGTACGGGTGGTGACTTGGCGCATATTTGGTTGTTGCCTGCTTAAGAGCAGGTGGACGAGCAGCCAGCGGACATGGTTGCTGCGGCCAGAGCTTCTGATGCTAGGCAGAGTAAGTAGAGAAGAGGAGAAGCGAACGTTGGATATGTCAGTTTCATTACTTGCAGAGTAGCATAGCACCATATATAGTCATAGTCTAGGTTTGGATTTGAACCAGCTACAGGAGCAGGTCTCTCTTTTTTCTAAAACTCAGCAACATCTCTTTACTGGTACACTAGCTTGTTCTGTACGCCTTGTCAAGTCTTTGATTCCTCCACCTGACATCTAGGACCCACCGGAAGGGTCTCTGTATTTTGCGAAAAAAATGTGCCCCCCGCTGACAGGTCGGACCCACAAGCTATCTTCGCATGCAAGGAAGTGCCTCCTTATTATGCACAAAAAAATGAATACTCCCCCTGCCAGCTGGAACCCAGCATCGTGGGAGGCTGACTTGTGGGCCTACCAAGTTGACGGGGACGAAGGGCTTTGTCAACTTAGTCAATATGAACGATTCTAGCTCCAGTTACCGTACGATGTTCATCCAACGGCAGTAGTGCTTCTTCAACCTCTGGTCTTCTTGCTCCAGCCGCCCAAACCAGCGCCGGTCGTGCCACGTGCTCCTGCCTCCCGTGGCCGGCTGTGATGCCGCGGAGGCCTCACCACCCCCTACTACTCCCACCGCTCGCCAGGCCATCCCTCTACTCACCCACACCCCCTCCCCCCCCCCCCCCCCCCCCCCCCCCCCCCCCCCCCCCCCCCCCCCCCCCCCCCCCCCCCCCCCCCCCCCCCCCCCCCCCCCCCCCCCCCCCCCCCCCCCCCCCCCCCCCCCCCCCCCCCCCCCCCCCCCCCCCCCCCCCCCCCCCCCCCCCCCCCCCCCCCCCCCCCCCCCCCCCCCCCCCCCCCCCCCCCCCCCCCCCCCCCCCCCCCCCCCCCCCCCCCCCCCCCCCCCCCCCCCCCCCCCCCCCCCCCCCCCCCCCCCCCCCCCCCCCCCCCCCCCCCCCCCCCCCCCCCCCCCCCCCCCCCCCCCCCCCCCCCCCCCCCCCCCCCCCCCCCCCCCCCCCCCCCCCCCCCCCCCCCCCCCCCCCCCCCCCCCCCCCCCCCCCCCCCCCCCCCCCCCCCCCCCCCCCCCCCCCCCCCCCCCCCCCCCCCCCCCCCCCCCCCCCCCCCCCCCCCCCCCCCCCCCCCCCCCCCCCCCCCCCCCCCCCCCCCCCCCCCCCCCCCCCCCCCCCCCCCCCCCCCCCCCCCCCCCCCCCCCCCCCCCCCCCCCCCCCCCCCCCCCCCCCCCCCCCCCCCCCCCCCCTTCCACAGATTTGAGGCTTTCCTAAAAAAAAGGTTGATGCACAAGCAGTGACTGTTGGATGTCCATCCAACGGCCGTCGTGCTTCTTCAATCTCTGCTCTTCCTACTCCAGCCGCTCAAACAAGCGCCGGCGGGACTGCCTGCTCCCTCCTCCCTGTAGTTGGCTGTGCTGCCGCGCAGGCCTCACCGCCCCACCGTACTCCCATCGCTGGCCTAGCCATCCCTCTACTCACCCACACCTGCTGTTATTCTCCGGCGACGGCAGACGAACCAGTAAACCCTCGTACAGTCGTACTCCCCTCCGCGTGGGAAACAACTGCCGAGTCTTCCCTGCCTCCGTGTCGTTCCCTTCCTAGGCCTTGCCATCGTCCACCGCCCTGGTGCTCTCGGCATGGCGTGGTCAACATGGTCAAGGAATGACTTCCATCGGAAGAGTACTGTACGTGGAGAGGCTGACAGCTGGGTCCACGGCAGCCGCAAGGAAGTGCCTCCTTATTACGCGGAAAATAATTATTCCTCCACCTGACAGCAGGGACCCACCGGACGGGCCACTGTATTTGGCGAAAAAAATGTTTCCTCCCTGACTGCTGGGACCCACCAGACGGGCCAACGTATTTCGCGAAAAAAATGTTCCCCCCGCTGTCAGCTCGGACCCACCGGAGGTGCCTCCTTATTACGCACAAAAAAGTGAATACTCCCCCTGCTAGTTGGGACCCACCTTGGTGGGAGGCTGACTTGTGGGCCTACTAAGTTGATGGGGACGGAGTGCTTTATCAACTTAGTCAATATGAACGATTCTAGCTCCAGTGACCATACGATGTCCATCCAACGGCCGTAGTGCTTCTTCAACCTCTGGTCTTCTTGCTCCAGCCGCCCAAAGTAGCGCCGGTCGTGCCGCACGCTCCTGCCTCCCGTGGCCGGCTGTGCTGCCGTGGAGGCCTCACTGCCCCCTACTATTCCCACCGCTGGCCAGGCCCTGCGGCAACGGCAGCCTCACACCGTAGTTGAACCAGTGAACCCTCGTACTCCTCTCCGCGCGGGCTTCCACTGCCGTGTCTTCCCCGGCTTCGCGTCGTCCCCTTCCTAGGCCTTGCCGTCATCCACCGCCCTGGTGCTCTCGGCCCGGCGTGGTCAAGGAACGGCTTCCATTGGACATGGACTGTACGTGGAGAGGCTGACAGCTGGGTCCACGGCCGCAGCAAGGAAGTGCCTCCTTATTACGCGCAAAATAATTATTCCTCCACCTGACAGCAGGGACCCACCGGACGGGCCACCGTATTTCATGAAAAAAATGTTTCCCCCTGACTGCTGGGACCCACCAGCTACATCTTCGCATGCAAGGAAGTGCGTCCGGGCAAAAAAAACGATTCGCCACCCTGACTGCTGGGACCCACCAGCTACATCTTCGCACGCAAGGAAGTGCCTGACAGTCGGGACCCACCTGGTCGAAGCGTACGTAGTGTTGTCATTCTGGTTGCGAACGTGTACGTACATACTGGTCGATGTAGAGGCGTGCACGTGTCGTAGTAGAGGCGCACACGTAGCATGTACACGTACGTACAGCGGCCAGTGTGCAAGAAAGAAAATACGGCCACGTACGTACATACGGGCAGGGTCTCGAACGCCTACTCACGCATACGTATGGCCAGGGCTCGTGTACATGGCTGGGTCGGAACGGAGAAACTGTGTCGTCGTCGTGTTCATGGGGAGCCAACCGGCTGGGTCGGAATGGAATGCGTCGTCGTGTTCATCGGGAGGGCTTGGACGGAACAGCCGATGGAAACGAGGCCTCCCCCCCCCCCCCCCCCCCCCCCCCCCCCCCCCCCCCCCCCCCCCCCCCCCCCCCCCCCCCCCCCCCCCCCCCCCCCCCCCCCCCCCCCCCCCCCCCCCCCCCCCCCCCCCCCCCCCCCCCCCCCCCCCCCCCCCCCCCCCCCCCCCCCCCCCCCCCCCCCCCCCCCCCCCCCCCCCCCCCCCCCCCCCCCCCCCCCCCCCCCCCCCCCCCCCCCCCCCCCCCCCCCCCCCCCCCCCCCCCCCCCCCCCCCCCCCCCCCCCCCCCCCCCCCCCCCCCCCCCCCCCCCCCCCCCCCCCCCCCCCCCCCCCCCCCCCCCCCCCCCCCCCCCCCCCCCCCCCCCCCCCCCCCCCCCCCCCCCCCCCCCCCCCCCCCCCCCCCCCCCCCCCCCCCCCCCCCCCCCCCCCCCCCCCCCCCCCCCCCCCCCCCCCCCCCCCCCCCCCCCCCCCCCCCCCCCCCCCCCCCCCCCCCCCCCCCCCCCCCCCCCCCCCCCCCCCCCCCCCCCCCCCCCCCCCCCCCCCCCCCCCCCCCCCCCCCCCCCCCCCCCCCCCCCCCCCCCCCCCCCCCCCCCCCCCCCCCCCCCCCCCCCCCCCCCCCCCCCCCCCCCCCCCCCCCCCCCCCCCCCCCCCCCCCCCCCCCCCCCCCCCCCCCCCCCCCCCCCCCCCCCCCCCCCCCCCCCCCCCCCCCCCCCCCCCCCCCCCCCCCCCCCCCCCCCCCCCCCCCCCCCCCCCCCCCCCCCCCCCCCCCCCCCCCCCCCCCCCCCCCCCCCCCCCCCCCCCCCCCCCCCCCCCCCCCCCCCCCCCCCCCCCCTATAGTGCCTGCTCTTGGCGCTCGAGCCCCAAGAGGGATGTTGGACCAAGGAATTCAAGGAATATCTGATGCAAGGGGCGCTACCGGAGAAGGAAGAGGACGCAGAGCGCGTGGCCCGGCAAGCCACGGCATACTGCATCCAGGACGGTGAGTTGTACAGGAAGCGACCAAATGATGTTTCGCTGCGTTGCATTTCCAGGGACCAGGGGAAGTAGTTGCTGATTGACATACACGGCGGGGACTGCGGACACCACTCGTCGTCACGGACTCTCGTCGGCAAGGTATTCTGCAGTGGATTCTACTGGCCCACGGCGCTCAACGACGCAGCTGAACTGGTGAAGTCCTGCGAAGCTTGCCAGTTCCACGCCAAGCAGATCCATCAGCCAGCTCAGGGCCTCCAGACTATACCGCTCACATGGCCGTTCATGGTCTGGGGGCTGAATATCTTGGGCCCATTCCCTCGAGCGCCAGGGGGCTACCGCTACCTCTACGTCGCCATCGACAAGTTCACCAAGTGGGCGGAAGTGGAAACCGTCCGCACCATCCCAGCCGGTTCCGCGGTCAAGTTCATCAAGGGCCTCGTGAGCCGTTTCGGGGTCCCCAACCGCATCATCACCGACAACGGCTCGCAGTTCACCAGAAACCTCTTCAAAACATAATGTGCTAACCTTGGAACGCAGATCTGCTACGCTTCGGTGGCGCACCCCAGGAGCAATGGCCAGGCTGAACGCACCAACGCGGAGGTCCTGAGAGGCCTCAAGACCAGGACCTTCAAGAAGAAGCTCGAGGCCTGCGGCAGGGGCTGGCACGACGAGCTCCAATCCGTGCTGTGGTCCATCCGCACCACCGCCACTAAGCCGACGGGCGAGACCCCATTCTTCCTTGTCTACGGAGCCGAAGCGGTCCTCCCTCACGAGGTCAAGCATCACTCCGCACGGGTCCTGGCGTTCGATGAAACGCAGCAGGACGCCACGCAGGGGATGGACCTCGTACTGGGGGAGGAGCGTCGCCGCGAAGCTGCACTGAGGGCTGCAAGGTACCAGCAGGCGCTGCGGCGATACCACTGCCGCAACATCCGCTCCAGGACGCTCGAGGCGGGCGACCTCGTCCTGAGGCGGGTCCTCTCCAGGGAAGGGTTGCACAAGCTCTCACCCATGTGGGAGGGCCCGTTTAGGGTCGTCCATGTCTCCAGGCCTGGTGCCGCGCGCCTGGAGACGCAGGACGGGGTACCCATCCAGAACGCCTGGAACATCCAGCACCTCCGGAAGTTCTACCCATGAAGCAAGGCCCAGTGCCTGTGAAGAAAGGCCCAGTGCCTATGAAGAAGGCCCGGTGCCTGTGAAGAATCGCCGCCCGTGACACTCCCACGTAATAATGAGTGGGGCTGTACATGCCCCGGAGTCTCAGGAGTGCCGCCCTCGGGCCTCGGGGGCTCCCTCCCACGCCTAGTGGCAGCACTTAGCTCCACGCTGGTGAGAAGACTTGAAGACTAGACTAGGTGCCGGACGCGGCTTTTCATTTGCTTTCCGTAGTTGGCTCGCTTTCTCTTAATCAAAATTTGCTTCTGGTGTTCCTTGCTGGTTTGGTTCCGTCGCCCTTGCCACCTTTCCCGACTCTAGTTCGCTTGTGTTCTCTCTCTCGCATACCTCGCGAGGGGGCTAGGCAGGTGCCCTCGTGAGGGTCTTCCTCTTCTCTCTGCCTTCGGTATGCTTTCTCGCGAGGCAACCTCGTACAGGCCCACAAGCCGGCACATCTCTCCTAATCCGTGCCCCTCGGGTACCGCGATATGAAGCGCTGGGTCAAGGCTCGGGTGAACGATAAGTCTCCTAGCGAGCCTCCTAACGAATTTTTTGCAGTTCCTGAGCAACCACTAAGCCAAGACGGGCACGAGGAAACAAGTGCCTCGTGAAGAAGAGGCTGCCCCGAACGCGCCAGGCTAAGTTATCTCCACACAAAGTAATGAAACAGCACGGGAATAACAAGCATAGCATAATGGTTGAGGAACCACAGTTCGATACACGCCCCTTCGGGCCCATACTGGTTTCATTTTGATGCAGGAAAGAAAAGAGGAACAAGACCAAAGCGGCGTTGCAGCAATCCACGGGGGCAGGTCTCTAGCGACGTCCCGAGCTTAGCCAGACCCCTCGCGGGGGGCCTTTCCCTTCTCCGCGGCGGAGAACCTCTTCGACGGCGCCATTGGAGTCGATGGTGGAGCAGAGGAGGAAGAAGCAGGCGGAATGGGAAGAAGTGGGGGACGGGGGATCCGCCCCCTCCCTCATTTATAGTAGAAGAAGGCCAACCAGCGCCCCCCACAATCACAGGTAATGATGGTTTTCCTTGCATGTCGCAAGGACTTGACAAGTCGGGCGGTTGCCGAGGCAGCGTGGGGAAGCGGAGATGCCCACGTCCAATCAACCGCCACGCGTCAACCAAGGCCGCAGGCTTTTGGGGCCCGCGGCACTCCGCGCTTGACCTTTGGCTTCGCCTCGAAGCCAAGCCCGAGCGCGCCTTGGGCCCGGGGGCTACTGTCGGCGTTCTAGGAATGGGGGTCCCCAGACTTGCCTGCCTGCGGCCCACGGCGTGGCTGAGCTAGCAGGCCCGTACAACCCATCTTCATCGACAAGGCATTCAAGACCCTCGCGAGGGGCCAAGCCTCGTGAGGGGGATGACACAAGACCTCCTCAGGAGCGGCCTCGCCAGGCAGGCTCACGAGGGGCGGAGAGATCAAGGCAAGGCAAACCTCACAAGGTTCTCATGACGTGAGCCATGACGACCGAGACCAGGCGGGCGCCAGGCGGGCGCCAGCGCGCGCAGCGTCCTTGTTTCCTCTTTTGTGCCAAGGGGGCAAGCGCAAGCGCGGAGTATCGAGGCATCAAGCAAAGGTTTCCATATCGTTGCAACGAGACCAAGACCAGTGGGACGGCAAGACGGAGGTCACCATGGAGCCCGAGACGGCGTCACCACCAGAGCCTTTTGCAGGCGAAGACCACTTTTCTCAGGATAAGCTGTACTAGTTGTCCCCTTTCAAATTGGCTGTTGTTGGCTCCCTTCCTGCTCAATATTTGGGGAGAGGACCAGGGCCTATATAAGTAGAACTAGCCACCACAGTAGAGAGGGGGGTCAAGAACTCATTCAGAGGCATCTCACCCACACAAGTTCGTCAAGCACAAGAACACCTCGACCTCAGGAGGCTGCTCTTCCCCTTGTACTATTCATCATCAGCCTAAGAGGCAATCCACCACCACCACACTGGAGTAGGGTATTACACCACAACGGTGGCCCGAACTAGTATAAATCTTGTGTCTTTGTCTTGTGAGTTCGTCGAGTTCGTCCGTGAGATCTTAGAGAGCTAGGGCGTGGATCAGTAGGGAGGAGATCTTCGCGCGCACCCCAGTGTTTGAACCTCGAGGCTTTTGCCAAAACCCGTGATCCGACAGCAGCGATGTGTACGGGGCTGGCTCAGACTGGTACATGATCGGAACTTGAGCCATCTACACTCACAATCATTAAGCGGTCAGTAATAACAACAAATAAAATGCATGCAATGCAACAATCAATTTCAATTACTACCGGCATTCAGACTAAGCTAACTACTGTTTGGCTAGCGCATAGACGGTCTAGCATGTCCTACAGTCAGCGTGGCTCTAATACCAAGCGTTGTGGCACCCCGGCTCGGAGCAATCGGTTTACCTTGCATTGCCAGCCCAGAGATCAAGTTTTCTGGCAACACACAATAACTTGGTACAGAAAACAACCGCTTTATTGATACTGGCGCAACACAGGTCTGATATTACATCAAGTAGCGAGGCCAAGCGGCACACACGGTGC
This sequence comes from Thinopyrum obtusiflorum, assembly GCA_036873465.1. Classification (NCBI taxonomy): domain Eukaryota; kingdom Viridiplantae; phylum Streptophyta; class Magnoliopsida; order Poales; family Poaceae; genus Thinopyrum; species Thinopyrum obtusiflorum. Next base: position 17,081 of record JAAAWM010009823.1, read on the forward strand.
GGCTGAACAGTATGTACATTATTTAATGAACATGAAGGGGCCTCGATCACGAGAACTACACGGCAGCGGAACGACGACGAAGTGGAACTCCATAGCACAGGGACACCGATGTGGACACGATCTAGATGCGGGAAGCTCTCCGATCTGAAACGACTTGCCTGAAATCTAGCATGACACGCCAGGTCAGTACATTGAATGTAGTTGCAAGCTCACAACAAGCATAAGCATAATGGCAAACAATATCATGACAATTAATCAGTTTAATGCAATGTAACATGATACTACGGATACGGTGAAATCAACATGTGTACTGAGTCACTCGGACTCTCTTACAGGACGGGTTACCTCGTAACCAAACGGTGATCATACCTAGATCACAAACGAAACCAACACTTTGGTTCTCGCCACGATCATATTCATGATCCCACAAAATTCATCACATAACCAGTTCCAACAATGAAACCTTAGTGTGCAAGTTTATTTATTAATGTTGATCCATGGTGTGACTTACTCACGAGCTATGTCCGTAATCGAGGACGCGTCTATCAATAGATTAAATACACTCTGTGGAGGTAGCGCACATTACCCACACCACAGAATCCATGGCCTCGTTATCCCATTCGGGTGGACCAACGGCATTCCGACGAAACCCTCCCATTGCCATGACACTCTCCTGGCCACTCCGACCAACTCCCCACTGGGCTAAGTCATGGGTGACCCCATGCCTACCAAAGGCATCATCGGCCACCGTCGTGGCACAAACGGTCCCAAACGGGGACAAGGTACCATAACAACAAACGGGCACACAAGGTTATGTCTGCTTACCGGGCCAGGGTACCGCACGCCCATAACCTTCCCTTGTTGGAGGTACCGACCAGAGGCACAGCAATGGACCGAATCAAGACCTCCCCATAAAGGTAAATGTGGTCGCACTGGGAAAAACCCAATTTAGTGGCACCATGACTTGATCAAGGTTATGTTCAAGTTGGATTAACATCAGGTTAATCTTGTAAATAAAATAACTCGAGTCATCATAGGCCATGATCATGCAACTAGTAAACATGCAAAACATATCCCTCAAAGCAATAGATCAACATCATCAAAATGTCTTACATGCACTATTCATCAACTAAACTTACTGGTTCAACTATACTGGTTATTAGCATTCCTCATTTAATTATCTCAAAAATAATAATATCATTTTATCACAAAAAGAAACTATCAGTATTCATGCAAGCATAAACACTTCAATGAAAGTTTCTTCTACTGTCTTAAACTAGCTCAAGCATTCAACCAGTACAACACTAAAATAATTCAATCATGGCAACATAACTAGCACTAAGAAATATTTATTTAAATAATTTAAATGCATGCAAATAACTCATATTCAAGTTGGAAAAAATCATAGATATTGAAGTGACACCATTCAAATGTTGGTGTGGCTTGCCTTAGTGCTGAGGAGGTTCACACTCCTCCTGGTGATCTTCAAGACAAGCTTCTCCCTCTAAAAGTATTTAAAAAGAGCAAAATAGAATATCACGAACCACTCTGAAAATCACCAGAAATTCTAGACAGCAAGGAAAAAATCTCAACTTTGGTGTGCTGCTAGAGCTTTTCAAAAAAAACACAATGCAAAAAGAATCAACTCATTTGGACTTGTAGTTTAGGAGTTATGGCTGGTCAAAGTACTGGTCAAATTTTGAATTAAATTTTGAATAAACAGAAAACCAGGGGGTGACGTCGAAGACGTATTCTCAGAATACGCCTCCACTCGTACCGCTTCGGGTGCGAGTGGAGAGGCTGACAGCAGGCCCCACTGGTCAGGAGAGAGGGGGAGAGAGAGAAACAGAGCGCAGCGGGGCTTTGCCGGAGCTCACGCCGGCGAGGAGGGCTCCTTGGCCCGATCCAAAGGGATATAATGATAGAGGGGTCGAGGCACACCTGCCTATACCTATGGCTCGACGAGAGGTGGCCGGAGCAGCTCGCAACTAAGCTTGCGAGCGGCGGCTGCGGTCGGGTCTCGCCGGAGAGAAAGAAGATGACGGATTGGGGTGGTCCTAGGGGCTGCAGCACGTCCAAACAGCACCAGTGAACTCTCAGGGAGTCGCCTGAGTGGTTGCTTGAGGTCGAGAGGCACCGGAGCAAGGTGGAGGGCTGCGGTGGATCGCCGGCGAGCTCGGGTCGGGGACGGCGGCCAGAGGCCTGCCTGGCCGGGCTACGACTATCCTACTGCGTTGTGGAGGTTGAGTGGTTGGTTTGGGATGCTCAGAACGGAGGGAGGTGCTCGGATTTCTAGCTGGAGGGGAAGGGGTACGTGGCTCCGCCGGAGCTCTCTGGAAGCCGGCGAGCGACGACGAATGGCATCAGCGAGGGCTGGAGGGGCTTAGTGATCACGCGGGAGCTGTGCAAAAGGGCGGACGAGCACAGGAGGCGGTGGAGAAAGAAGACAGGGGCACGGGGCGCACTGTGGCTTTTGGCCGCGACGTGCCCGTGCTCGCTGCGGCGTCTCCGGCGTCGGCGAGCCCCACGGAGCGGTCAAGGGTGAAGAGACGAAGGTGGTGGTGCAGTGCAGTAGTCGTCGGCGAGCTCTGGATCGATCACGCGATGCACAAATGCTCGGGCGCTACACAGAGCGTGTCGGGTGCACTGACAGAGCTGTGTCCACACGCGGTCACCGCGCTGGCATGGTCAAAACGACACCCACTGGTTGCCAAACCATGTCTGGGGTGTTGTCCGTGCAGTGTTAGGTCTAGGAAGGGTGATGGCACACTGCCAGGCCGATCGGATGAGACTTGAGCTTGTTGGCAAGTTTCTGGTCAGAAACTTGGTCGCCAAGTTTGGAGGCCTTCTAGAAGGTGATTAGGGCTAAACTTCTGGAGTTAAGGTTTATCTAGGAAGGTAACCAAGCTCAAGAAAATTCAGCCTCAAAAGACCAAGGAAAAATGCACTTGCTATAGAAACTGGATTTTGAGGCCAGAACAGAAATGCTTTTCTGTAGCAAAAATATCCCAAATATTTTTGCTCAGGGAGGTGGGCCAAGGTTCAAAGAATATTTGGGAATTTTCTCAGATTTTTTGGAAGCAAGAAATATGAGGGTTGCTTTGGAGCACAAGTTTCTGAATTGATTTTCAGAAAGGATTTTGAATATATTCCTTGGGCTATTTTGGGATTTTTCAGAGAAAGAAAGTTGAATGAGAGATGAAGGGGTAACTTGGGTGAAAATCAAGGACAAGCCTGTCGGCGTCCTGGGAACGGGGGTCCCCAGACTTGCCTGCCTGCGGCCCACGGCGTGGCTCCACTAGCGGCCCTTTACGGCCCATCTTCACCAGCAAACACTCAAGACCCTGGCGAGGGGCCAAGCCTCGCGAAGCGGACGACACAAGACCTCCTCGGGAGCTGCCTCACTAGGCTGGCTCGCGAGGGGTGGAGAGATCAAGGCAAGGGACACCTCACGAGGTTCCTGAGATGCAAGCCATGACGACTGGAGCAAGGCGGGCGCCAGGCGGGCGCCAGCGCGCGCAGTGTCCTCGTTTCCTCTTTTTCACCAGCAAACACTCAAGACCCTGGCGAGGGGCCAAGCCTCGCGAAGCGGACGACACAAGACCTCCTCGGGAGCTGCCTCACTAGGCTGGCTCGCGAGGGGTGGAGAGATCAAGGCAAGGGACACCTCACGAGGTTCCTGAGATGCAAGCCATGACGACTGGAGCAAGGCGGGCGCCAGGCGGGCGCCAGCGCGCGCAGTGTCCTCGTTTCCTCTTTGGTGCTAAAGGGGCAAGTGCAGGCAAGGAGTCCCGAGGCATCAGGCAAAGGTTTCCATATCGGTGCAACGAGACCAAGACCAGCAGGACGGCAAGACGGAGGTCACCGTGGAGCCCAAGACGGCGTCACCACCAGAGCCTTTGGCAGGCGAAGACCACCTTTAGTCAGGATAGCCTGTACTAGTTGTCCCCCTTCAAATTGGCCGTTGTGGCATCCCTTCCTGCTCAATATTTGGGGAGAGGACCAGGGCCTCTATAAATAGGACTAGCCACCACCATAGGAGGGGGAGGAGGGATCTGCAACTAAAACTAGAGTGGGGACTCATCTCGGACTAGATCCATCCCATCCTCACACTCACCAAGCACAAGAACACCTCTCCTCAGGAGGCTGTTCTTCCCCTGTACTGTTCATCATCAGCCCAAGAGGCAATCGACCACACCACACTGGAGTAGGGTATTACACCACAACGGTGGCCCGAACCAGTATAAATCTTGTGTCTCTTGTGTTGCGGGTTTGTCGGGCTAGGCTGTGAGATCGCGGCGCGACTGAGGGCGTGATTAGGTAGGGGAGAGATCTTCGTGCGCACCCCAGTGTTCGAACCTCAAGGGTTTTGCCGGAACCCGAAATCTGACATTTGGCGCGCCAGGTAGGGGTGCGCCGAAGCTTTCCTTCCGCTGATCTGCGTCCCATCGCTTCGTCGCATCCATGGCGGATGCTCGCCGAGCCCGCGCTGAGCGTTGGGCCGCCCTCGCCGCCCACGTCGCTCAGACAGCTCCTGTCGGTGGGCCTCCCCGTCGTTCTCCATCACCCGCCGCCAATGCCCGGCGGGGAACGAGCAGCAAGCATACTCACTGTACCCCTCGGTGCGGCGGGACGGCCGCACCGCCACTCCGTCGCTGACCCCGGCCGGCTCATCGTCTCACGCTCGCCGCGCTCCCACGGACGCGCAGGCCGCGCTGCTCATGGCACGTGAGCTCCTGCGTTACCGCCCCGTCGACGACCTCTACGAGGACTGGTTGGACCGCATCGCCGAGCTCGTCAGCACCGCAGGGGGCTCCCCTGCGCCATCCCTCTCGCTGCCTCGCCCTCCACCAGCTGCGGGCGACATGGCTCACGGAGCGCCTCCACCACCTCTACACCAAGACGGCGTCCTGGCGCCAAGGCGTGCGGCCCCCCGGCGTGACCCACCACGTCGGGCACCCGTGCGAGAAGAAGGAAGCTGCCAAGAAGTTCCCCGGCCACAAGAGAACGCTCCCCCTCTACCAGCGCCACTGCAACAAGACCGTGCGCCGCCTGCGGCGGCGGTGCGTGGACATCAAGGGCAGGCTCCACATTAGCAAATTGCCCCGGTGGCCACAGCAGGCTGCCGCGCCTTCACTCCTGCCCCCCCCCCCCCCCCCCCCCCCCCCCCCCCCCCCCCCCCCCCCCCCCCCCCCCCCCCCCCCCCCCCCCCCCCCCCCCCCCCCCCCCCCCCCCCCCCCCCCCCCCCCCCCCCCCCCCCCCCCCCCCCCCCCCCCCCCCCCCCCCCCCCCCCCCCCCCCCCCCCCCCCCCCCCCCCCCCCCCCCCCCCCCCCCCCCCCCCCCCCCCCCCCCCCCCCCCCCCCCCCCCCCCCCCCCCCCCCCCCCCCCCCCCCCCCCCCCCCCCCCCCCCCCCCCCCCCCCCCCCCCCCCCCCCCCCCCCCCCCCCCCCCCCCCCCCCCCCCCCCCCCCCCCCCCCCCCCCCCCCCCCCCCCCCCCCCCCCCCCCCCCCCCCCCCCCCCCCCCCCCCCCCCCCCCCCCCCCCCCCCCCCCCCCCCCCCCCCCCCCCCCCCCCCCCCCCCCCCCCCCCCCCCCCCCCCCCCCCCCCCCCCCCCCCCCCCCCCCCCCCCCCCCCCCCCCCCCCCCCCCCCCCCCCCCCCCCCCCCCCCCCCCCCCCCCCCCCCCCCCCCCCCCCCCCCCCCCCCCCCCCCCCCCCCCCCCCCCCCCCCCCCCCCCCCCCCCCCCCCCCCCCCCCCCCCCCCCCCCCCCCCCCCCCCCCCCCCCCCCCCCCCCCCCCCCCCCCCCCCCCCCCCCCCCCCCCCCCCCCCCCCCCCCCCCCCCCCCCCCCCCCCCCCCCCCCCCCCCCCCCCCCCCCCCCCCCCCCCCCCCCCCCCCCCCCCCCCCCCCCCCCCCCCCCCCCCCCCCCCCCCCCCCCCCCCCCCCCCCCCCCCCCCCCCCCCCCCCCCCCCCCCCCCCCCCCCCCCCCCCCCCCCCCCCCCCCCCCCCCCCCCCCTGTTTGGATAATCTTTCTAGCATTTGATCAATAAAAGGCAAAGGGTAATGATCCTTTTTAGTAGCTTTATTTAATTTACGGAAATCCATTACCATCCTATAACCTGTAATAATTCTTTGCGGAATCAATTCATCTTTATCATTAGGAACAACAGTAATACCTCCCTTCTTAGGGACACAATGAACAGGACTTACCCACTGACTATCAGCAACGGGATAAATTATACCCGCTTCAAGGAGCTTTAATATTTCCTTTCTTACCACTTCTTTCATCTTAGGATTTAGCCGTCATTGGTGATCAATAACTGGTTTGGCGTCTTTCTCCAAATTTATTTTGTGTTGACATTGAGTGGGACTAATGCCCTTAAGATCATCAAGAGTATATCCAATTGCAGCACGGTGCTTCTTCAGAGTTTTCAATAATTTCTCTTCTTCATGCTCTGAAAGGTTAGCACTAATAATAACAGGATATATCTTCTTGTCATCAAGATAAGCATATTTAAGAGTATCAGGTAACGGTTTAAGCTCAAACACTGGATCACCCTTGGGTGGAGGAGGATCCCCTAGGATTTCAATAGGCAAGTTGTGTTTCAGAATAGGTCCCTGTTTAAAGAATACTTCATCTATTTCCTTTCTTTCATTCATAAACATATCATTTTCATGGTCTAGCAAATATTGTTCTAAAGGATCACTAGGAGGTACGGCAATAGAAGCAAGACCAATAATTTCATCTTTACTAGGCAATTCCTCATCACGGGGTTGTCTACGAAATTTAGCAAAATTAAACTCATGAGACATATCACCCAAACCAATAGTAACAACATCCTTTTCGCAGTCTATCCTAGCGTTAACCGTGTTCAAGAAGGGTCTACCGAATATAATGGGACAAAAGCTGTCTTGTGGGGAACCAAGAACAAGAAAATCAGCAGGGTATTTAACCTTCCCACACAAGACTTCAACATCTCTGACAATCCCGATTGGTGAAATAGTATCTCTATTGGCAAGCTTAATGGTAACATCGATATCTTCTATCTCAGCAGGTGCAATATCATGCATAATTTCTCCGTATAAAGAATGAGGTATTGCACTAGCACTAGCACCCATATCACATAAGCCATGATAACAATGATCTCCCATTTTAACAGAAATAACAGGCATGCCTACAACAGGTCTATGTTTATCTTTAGCACCAGGTTTAGCAATTCTAGCAGTTTCCTCATAGAAATAAATAACATGCCCATCAATATTATCAGCCAAGAGATCTTTAACCATAACAATATTAGGTTCGACTTTAACTTGCTCAGGGGGTTTGTGTGTCCTAATATTACTTTTGTTGACTACAGTTGAAGCTTTAGCATGATCCTTTATTCTAACAGGGAAAGGTGGTTTCTCAACATAAGCAGTAGGAACAATAGGGTCATTATAAGTGATAGTCTTTTCTTCAACTTTAATAGGTGCAACTACCTTTACTTCAATGGGAGGATTATATTTAAACTACTTCTCCTTAGGGAGATCAACATGAGTAGCAAATGATTCACAGAAAGAAGCTACTATCTCAGAGTCAAGTCCATATTTAGTGCTAAATTCACGAAAAGCATCGGTATCCATAAAAGATTTAACACAATCGAACTTAGGTGTTATACCTGACTCTTTACCTTCGTCGAGGTCCCAATCTTCAGAGTTGCGTGTAATTCTTTCCAATAAATCCCATTTGAATTCAATAGTCTTCATCATAAAGGAGTCAGTACAAGAAGTATCGAGCATGGATTGATTATTACGAGAAAGCCGAGCATAAAAATTCTGAATAATCATTTCTCTTGAGAGCTCATGATTGGGGCATGAATATAACATTGAATTAATCCTCCCCCAAGCTTGAGCGATGCTTTCTCCTTCGCGAGGCCAAAAATTATATATATAATTACGATCATGATGAACAAGGTGCATAGGATAAAACTTCTGATGAAATTCCAATTTCAATCGTTTGTAGTTCCATGATCCCATATCATCACATAGCCTATACCATGTCAATGCATCTCCCTTCAAAGATAAAGGGAAGACCTTCTTCTTGATAACATCATCGGGCATACCTGCAAGCTTAAATAATCCACAAACTTCATCCACATAGATTAAGTGTAAATCGGGATGCAATGTTCCATCTCCTGCAAAAGGATTAGCTAGCAGTTTCTCTATCATACCCGAAGGAATTTCAAAGTAAACATTTTCAGTAGGTTCAGTAGGTTGAGGAGGAACTATTTGCTCTACTGGTCAGGGTGAAGATACCCCGAATAAGCCCCTCAAAGGATTACTTTCCATAGTAACAAGTGACAGTAAATTTCAGCACACTATATAAATTTTTCCTTACCAAATTCCACCTACCAAAGGCACTTCACTCTCCGGCAACGGCGCCAGAAAAGAGTCTTGATGACCCACAAGTATAGGGGATCTATCATAGTCCTTTCGATAAGTAAGAGTGTCAAACCCAACGAGGAGCAGAAGGAAATGATAAGCGGTTTTCAGCAAGGTATTCTCTGCAAGCACTGAAGTTATCGGTAACAGATAGTTTTGTGATAAGGTAATTTGTAACGGGTAACAAGTAACAAGTGTAAATAAAGTGCAGCAAGATGTCCCAATCCCTTTTGTAGTAAAGGACAAGCCTGGACAAACTCTTATATAGAGAAAAGCGCTCCCGAGTACACATGGGAATTATCGTCAAGCTAGTTTTCATCACGCTCATAGGACTCGCGTTGGTTACTTTGATAATTTGGTATGTGGGTGGACCGGTGCTTGGGTGCTGCCCTTACTTGGACAAGCATCCTACTTATGATTAACTCCTATTGCAAGCATCCGCAAGTACAAAAGAAGTATTAAGGTAAACCTAACCATAGCATGAAACATATGGATCCAAATCAGCCCCTTACGAAGCAACGCATAAACTAGGGTTTAAGCTTCTGTCACTCTAGCAACCCATCATCTACTTATTACTTCCCAATGCCTTCCTCTAGGCCCAAACAATGGTGAAGTGTCATGTAGTCGACGTTCACATAACACCACTAGAGGAAGGACAACATACATCTCATCAAAATATCGAACGAATACCAAATTCACATGACTACCCCCCCCCCCCCCCCCCCCCCCCCCCCCCCCCCCCCCCCCCCCCCCCCCCCCCCCCCCCCCCCCCCCCCCCCCCCCCCCCCCCCCCCCCCCCCCCCCCCCCCCCCCCCCCCCCCCCCCCCCCCCCCCCCCCCCCCCCCCCCCCCCCCCCCCCCCCCCCCCCCCCCCCCCCCCCCCCCCCCCCCCCCCCCCCCCCCCCCCCCCCCCCCCCCCCCCCCCCCCCCCCCCCCCCCCCCCCCCCCCCCCCCCCCCCCCCCCCCCCCCCCCCCCCCCCCCCCCCCCCCCCCCCCCCCCCCCCCCCCCCCCCCCCCCCCCCCCCCCCCCCCCCCCCCCCCCCCCCCCCCCCCCCCCCCCCCCCCCCCCCCCCCCCCCCCCCCCCCCCCCCCCCCCCCCCCCCCCCCCCCCCCCCCCCCCCCCCCCCCCCCCCCCCCCCCCCCCCCCCCCCCCCCCCCCCCCCCCCCCCCCCCCCCCCCCCCCCCCCCCCCCCCCCCCCCCCCCCCCCCCCCCCCCCCCCCCCCCCCCCCCCCCCCCCCCCCCCCCCCCCCCCCCCCCCCCCCCCCCCCCCCCCCCCCCCCCCCCCCCCCCCCCCCCCCCCCCCCCCCCCCCCCCCCCCCCCCCCCCCCCCCCCCCCCCCCCCCCCCCCCCCCCCCCCCCCCCCCCCCCCCCCCCCCCCCCCCCCCCCCCCCCCCCCCCCCCCCCCCCCCCCCCCCCCCCCCCCCCCCCCCCCCCCCCCCCCCCCCCCCCCCCCCCCCCCCCCCCCCCCCCCCCCCCCCCCCCCCCCCCCCCCCCCCCCCCCCCCCCCCCCCCCCCCCCCCCCCCCCCCCCCCCCCCCCCCCCCCCCCCCCCCCCCCCCCCCCCCCCCCCCCCCCCCCCCCCCCCCCCCCCCCCCCCCCCCCCCCCCCCCCCCCCCCCCCCCCCCCCCCCCCCCCCCCCCCCCCCCCCCCCCCCCCCCCCCCCCCCCCCCCCCCCCCCCCCCCCCCCCCCCCCCCCCCCCCCCCCCCCCCCCCCCCCCCCCCCCCCCCCCCCCCCCCCCCCCCCCCCCCCCCCCCCCCCCCCCCCCCCCCCCCCCCCCCCCCCCCCCCCCCCCCCCCCCCCCCCCCCCCCCCCCCCCCCCCCCCCCCCCCCCCCCCCCCCCCCCCCCCCCCCCCCCCCCCCCCCCCCCCCCCCCCCCCCCCCCCCCCCCCCCCCCCCCCCTGCACCAAAGAGGAAACAAGGATGCTGCACGCGCTGGCGCCCGCCTGGTGTTGATCGTCATGGCTCACGTCATGCGAGCCTCGCGAGGTTTACCCCGCCTTGATATCTCCACTCCTCGCGAGCCTGCCAGGAGAGGCCGCTCCGGAGGAGGTCTTGCATCGTCCGCTTCGCGAGGCTTGGCCCCTCGCGAAGGTCTTGAACGCCTTGTCGATGAAGATGGGCCGTACGGCCTGCTAGCTTAGCCACGCCGTGGGCCGCAGGCAGGCAAGTCTGGGGACCCCCGTTCCCAGAATGCCAACAGTAGCCCCCGGGCCCAAGGCGCGCTCGGGCTTGGCTTCGAGGCGAAGCCAAAGGTCAAGTACGGAGCGCCGCGGGCCCCAAAAGCCTGCGGCCTCGGTTGACGCGTGGCGGTTGATTGGACGTGGGCGTCTCCGCTTCCCCACGCTGCCTTAGAACCCGCCTGACTATGTGGCCCCCGCAACCTACATAGTTATTCCTCCGTCGCCTGCGCCTTGCTTCCCCAATCTCTCTGCTTCCTCTAAGCTCTACTTCTCCTCTCCAATCTGACCCGCGCTTCGCCTGCTTTATCGCCATGGCGCCAAAATAGGCTGACAAGGGGAAGAAACCTCTGTCTTTGCCAAGTGCGCCTCCGTCCTTCGAGCCTGCGCTCGGTCGTCCCCGGGTGCTCAACGATGAGGCTATGGACAAGGTGCGCCCCATGCTTGCTTCCAGTTTCAACGAGTGGGGAGAGACGGTGGCTTGGCCCGCGTCTCGTTCCCGCATTGCTCGGGCAGCCACTGAGGTCCCAATCTTCATAGATGCCCTTTGGGCCGGCCTGATTCCCCCCTTCTCCACCTTCTTCAATGTGGTGCTCGAGCATTATCAGATCCACATGTTGCATCTCGACCCTCAATCCGTGACTCTTCTCGCCGTCTTCGCCTTTGTGTGCGAAGCCATGGTTGGCATCGCCCCTTCTGTGGCCCTCCTTCACCATTTCTTCTCGTTGCATCTGGCTGACCCTCGGCAGAGCTCGGGGTGTGTGAACTTCCAGGCCGTGGCCGCGACAGCAGGCGCGGGGATCGACTTTGAGCTTCCTCCATCCACGAGCGAGTTTCGGATACGATGGGTGTTTGTTGACGCCGGTGTGCTCAGCCCCCTGCTCCGTGCTCCACCAGGGCCTGCTGTTCCCAACTCCAGTTGGGGCCACCAGAGGCTCGCGAGCCCCCGTCTCGCTCCCATCTGGCTCAAGCTGAGGAGGTTGAAGGACCGCGGCGTGACTGCGCCTATGGTGGTGAAGGAGTTCGTCAAGCGCCGAGTCGCTTCGCTTCAGCGCCATTCCCGCCCGATGTGGACCTTGCTCAGCAGCCAAGACCACATGAGGTTTCAGGAGGAGGGACTTCCTCTTACGATGCGGAAAACGGTGCTTGTGGTCCTGACGGGTGCCCCTCTGCCAGACGACATGCCCAGGAAGAGCTGTCTGCTGTACCGTTGTGAGAACAAGGATGAGTTTGCCGCGAGCATGCCCTCCTTTGATGAGTGGGGGCTGTGCCCGATTGGCCTGGTGGGGCCCCGCGAGAACCCCGTCGATGTGGTTCCCTTCCTCACATGGAAACCTTTGCCTGATGCCTCGGTACTCTGCGCCTGCGCCTGCCTCCTTT
>JAAAWM010009824.1:0-29058 GCA_036873465.1 Thinopyrum obtusiflorum
AAACCAGATCTTCTCTCAAGAAGGCTCGTGGTTCCGAGAGGGAACGTGTCACCTCTGTGTGCGAAACGACATACGTACACTACCTTCTCCCGCCTTAGTTTTTTTACATAGCCAAATTAGACCAAATAGAAGTACCGTGCTAAATTTTGGAATTATTCCGGACTCGATTCACCTTTTTTATACATTAATTGAGTTTCTGGGCATTTAATGCACATAATTCAAATTTTAACTACGAGCACATGCTCCAGTGCACCAAAGTTGTTTGAAAAATCACATGTGTGTCCTTGGGTCAATTTCTAGGTCCCATGCAAGAGATGGGACTGAAATTCAAACATCTGGGCATCGTGGCTCCGTCGGAAAGATAGAGAAACTTGGTTTTTCAATTCTTGTACTTCCAAAACATGCCTGAAAATCATGAAACTTGGCATGGTGTCATGACATGGCACCAGCATGCTGCGGTAAATTTTTTGCCTGAATTGGGGCAAGCTTTGGTGTAAGCTTCTTGCAAACCGGACCTTCCCTCAAGAAGACTCATGGTTCCGAGAGGGAACGTGTCACCTCCGTGTGCGAAACGACATACGTACACTGCCTTCTCCCGCCTTAATTTTTTTCACAGCCAAATTAGACCTTAAATTTCTGGGCATTTAATGTGCATAATTCAAATTTGAACTACAAGCATAAGCTCCAGTGCACCAAAGTTGTTTGAAAACTCACATGTGTGTCCTTGGGTAAATTTCTAGGTCCCATACAAGAGATTGGAGTGATATTCAAACATCTAGGCGTCGTGGCTCGGCCGGAAAGATTGACAAACTTCGTTTTTTAATTCTTGTAATTCCAAAACACGCCTGAAAACCATGAAACTTGGCATGGTGTGATGACATGGCACTAACATGAGCGGTAATGTTTTTGGCCGAATTGGGACAAGCTTTGGTGTAAGCTTCTTGCAAACCAGATCTTCTCTCAAGAAGGCTCGTGGTTCCGAGAGGGAACGTGTCACCTCTGTGTGCGAAACGACATACGTACACTACCTTCTCCCGCCTTAGTTTTTTGGGGGGGGGGGGGGGGGGGGGGGGGGGGGGGGGGGGGGGGGGGGGGGGGGGGGGGGGGGGGGGGGGGGGGGGGGGGGGGGGGGGGGGGGGGGGGGGGGGGGGGGGGGGGGGGGGGGGGGGGGGGGGGGGGGGGGGGGGGGGGGGGGGGGGGGGGGGGGGGGGGGGGGGGGGGGGGGGGGGGGGGGGGGGGGGGGGGGGGGGGGGGGGGGGGGGGGGGGGGGGGGGGGGGGGGGGGGGGGGGGGGGGGGGGGGGGGGGGGGGGGGGGGGGGGGGGGGGGGGGGGGGGGGGGGGGGGGGGGGGGGGGGGGGGGGGGGGGGGGGGGGGGGGGGGGGGGGGGGGGGGGGGGGGGGGGGGGGGGGGGGGGGGGGGGGGGGGGGGGGGGGGGGGGGGGGGGGGGGGGGGGGGGGGGGGGGGGGGGGGGGGGGGGGGGGGGGGGGGGGGGGGGGGGGGGGGGGGGGGGGGGGGGGGGGGGGGGGGGGGGGGGGGGGGGGGGGGGGGGGGGGGGGGGGGGGGGGGGGGGGGGGGGGGGGGGGGGGGGGGGGGGGGGGGGGGGGGGGGGGGGGGGGGGGGGGGGGGGGGGGGGGGGGGGGGGGGGGGGGGGGGGGGGGGGGGGGGGGGGGGGGGGGGGGGGGGGGGGGGGGGGGGGGGGGGGGGGGGGGGGGGGGGGGGGGGGGGGGGGGGGGGGGGGGGGGGGGGGGGGGGGGGGGGGGGGGGGGGGGGGGGGGGGGGGGGGGGGGGGGGGGGGGGGGGGGGGGGGGGGGGGGGGGGGGGGGGGGGGGGGGGGGGGGGGGGGGGGGGGGGGGGGGGGGGGGGGGGGGGGGGGGGGGGGGGGGGGGGGGGGGGGGGGGGGGGGGGGGGGGGGGGGGGGGGGGGGGGGGGGGGGGGGGGGGGGGGGGGGGGGGGGGGGGGGGGGGGGGGGGGGGGGGGGGGGGGGGGGGGGGGGGGGGGGGGGGGGGGGGGGGGGGGGGGGGGGGGGGGGGGGGGGGGGGGGGGGGGGGGGGGGGGGGGGGGGGGGGGGGGGGGGGGGGGGGGGGGGGGGGGGGGGGGGGGGGGGGGGGGGGGGGGGGGGGGGGGGGGGGGGGGGGGGGGGGGGGGGGGGGGGGGGGGGGGGGGGGGGGGGGGGGGGGGGGGGGGGGGGGGGGGGGGGGGGGGGGGGGGGGGGGGGGGGGGGGGGGGGGGGGGGGGGGGGGGGGGGGGGGGGGGGGGGGGGGGGGGGGGGGGGGGGGGGGGGGGGGGGGGGGGGGGGGGGGGGGGGGGGGGGGGGGGGGGGGGGGGGGGGGGGGGGGGGGGGGGGGGGGGGGGGGGGGGGGGGGGGGGGGGGGGGGGGGGGGGGGGGGGGGGGGGGGGGGGGGGGGGGGGGGGGGGGGGGGGGGGGGGGGGGGGGGGGGGGGGGGGGGGGGGGGGGGGGGGGGGGGGGGGGGGGGGGGGGGGGGGGGGGGGGGGGGGGGGGGGGGGGGGGGGGGGGGGGGGGGGGGGGGGGGGGGGGGGGGGGGGGGGGGGGGGGGGGGGGGGGGGGGGGGGGGGGGGGGGGGGGGGGGGGGGGGGGGGGGGGGGGGGGGGGGGGGGGGGGGGGGGGGGGGGGGGGGGGGGGGGGGGGGGGGGGGGGGGGGGGGGGGGGGGGGGGGGGGGGGGGGGGGGGGGGGGGGGGGGGGGGGGGGGGGGGGGGGGGGGGGGGGGGGGGGGGGGGGGGGGGGGGGGGGGGGGGGGGGGGGGGGGGGGGGGGGGGGGGGGGGGGGGGGGGGGGGGGGGGGGGGGGGGGGGGGGGGGGGGGGGGGGGGGGGGGGGGGGGGGGGGGGGGGGGGGGGGGGGGGGGGGGGGGGGGGGGGGGGGGGGGGGGGGGGGGGGGGGGGGGGGGGGGGGGGGGGGGGGGGGGGGGGGGGGGGGGGGGGGGGGGGGGGGGGGGGGGGGGGGGGGGGGGGGGGGGGGGGGGGGGGGGGGGGGGGGGGGGGGGGGGGGGGGGGGGGGGGGGGGGGGGGGGGGGGGGGGGGGGGGGGGGGGGGGGGGGGGGGGGGGGGGGGGGGGGGGGGGGGGGGGGGGGGGGGGGGGGGGGGGGGGGGGGGGGGGGGGGGGGGGGGGGGGGGGGGGGGGGGGGGGGGGGGGGGGGGGGGGGGGGGGGGGGGGGGGGGGGGGGGGGGGGGGGGGGGGGGGGGGGGGGGGGGGGGGGGGGGGGGGGGGGGGGGGGGGGGGGGGGGGGGGGGGGGGGGGGGGGGGGGGGGGGGGGGGGGGGGGGGGGGGGGGGGGGGGGGGGGGGGGGGGGGGGGGGGGGGGGGGGGGGGGGGGGGGGGGGGGGGGGGGGGGGGGGGGGGGGGGGGGGGGGGGGGGGGGGGGGGGGGGGGGGGGGGGGGGGGGGGGGGGGGGGGGGGGGGGGGGGGGGGGGGGGGGGGGGGGGGGGGGGGGGGGGGGGGGGGGGGGGGGGGGGGGGGGGGGGGGGGGGGGGGGGGGGGGGGGGGGGGGGGGGGGGGGGGGGGGGGGGGGGGGGGGGGGGGGGGGGGGGGGGGGGGGGGGGGGGGGGGGGGGGGGGGGGGGGGGGGGGGGGGGGGGGGGGGGGGGGGGGGGGGGGGGGGGGGGGGGGGGGGGGGGGGGGGGGGGGGGGGGGGGGGGGGGGGGGGGGGGGGGGGGGGGGGGGGGGGGGGGGGGGGGGGGGGGGGGGGGGGGGGGGGGGGGGGGGGGGGGGGGGGGGGGGGGGGGGGGGGGGGGGGGGGGGGGGGGGGGGGGGGGGGGGGGGGGGGGGGGGGGGGGGGGGGGGGGGGGGGGGGGGGGGGGGGGGGGGGGGGGGGGGGGGGGGGGGGGGGGGGGGGGGGGGGGGGGGGGGGGGGGGGGGGGGGGGGGGGGGGGGGGGGGGGGGGGGGGGGGGGGGGGGGGGGGGGGGGGGGGGGGGGGGGGGGGGGGGGGGGGGGGGGGGGGGGGGGGGGGGGGGGGGGGGGGGGGGGGGGGGGGGGGGGGGGGGGGGGGGGGGGGGGGGGGGGGGGGGGGGGGGGGGGGGGGGGGGGGGGGGGGGGGGGGGGGGGGGGGGGGGGGGGGGGGGGGGGGGGGGGGGGGGGGGGGGGGGGGGGGGGGGGGGGGGGGGGGGGGGGGGGGGGGGGGGGGGGGGGGGGGGGGGGGGGGGGGGGGGGGGGGGGGGGGGGGGGGGGGGGGGGGGGGGGGGGGGGGGGGGGGGGGGGGGGGGGGGGGGGGGGGGGGGGGGGGGGGGGGGGGGGGGGGGGGGGGGGGGGGGGGGGGGGGGGGGGGGGGGGGGGGGGGGGGGGGGGGGGGGGGGGGGGGGGGGGGGGGGGGGGGGGGGGGGGGGGGGGGGGGGGGGGGGGGGGGGGGGGGGGGGGGGGGGGGGGGGGGGGGGGGGGGGGGGGGGGGGGGGGGGGGGGGGGGGGGGGGGGGGGGGGGGGGGGGGGGGGGGGGGGGGGGGGGGGGGGGGGGGGGGGGGGGGGGGGGGGGGGGGGGGGGGGGGGGGGGGGGGGGGGGGGGGGGGGGGGGGGGGGGGGGGGGGGGGGGGGGGGGGGGGGGGGGGGGGGGGGGGGGGGGGGGGGGGGGGGGGGGGGGGGGGGGGGGGGGGGGGGGGGGGGGGGGGGGGGGGGGGGGGGGGGGGGGGGGGGGGGGGGGGGGGGGGGGGGGGGGGGGGGGGGGGGGGGGGGGGGGGGGGGGGGGGGGGGGGGGGGGGGGGGGGGGGGGGGGGGGGGGGGGGGGGGGGGGGGGGGGGGGGGGGGGGGGGGGGGGGGGGGGGGGGGGGGGGGGGGGGGGGGGGGGGGGGGGGGGGGGGGGGGGGGGGGGGGGGGGGGGGGGGGGGGGGGGGGGGGGGGGGGGGGGGGGGGGGGGGGGGGGGGGGGGGGGGGGGGGGGGGGGGGGGGGGGGGGGGGGGGGGGGGGGGGGGGGGGGGGGGGGGGGGGGGGGGGGGGGGGGGGGGGGGGGGGGGGGGGGGGGGGGGGGGGGGGGGGGGGGGGGGGGGGGGGGGGGGGGGGGGGGGGGGGGGGGGGGGGGGGGGGGGGGGGGGGGGGGGGGGGGGGGGGGGGGGGGGGGGGGGGGGGGGGGGGGGGGGGGGGGGGGGGGGGGGGGGGGGGGGGGGGGGGGGGGGGGGGGGGGGGGGGGGGGGGGGGGGGGGGGGGGGGGGGGGGGGGGGGGGGGGGGGGGGGGGGGGGGGGGGGGGGGGGGGGGGGGGGGGGGGGGGGGGGGGGGGGGGGGGGGGGGGGGGGGGGGGGGGGGGGGGGGGGGGGGGGGGGGGGGGGGGGGGGGGGGGGGGGGGGGGGGGGGGGGGGGGGGGGGGGGGGGGGGGGGGGGGGGGGGGGGGGGGGGGGGGGGGGGGGGGGGGGGGGGGGGGGGGGGGGGGGGGGGGGGGGGGGGGGGGGGGGGGGGGGGGGGGGGGGGGGGGGGGGGGGGGGGGGGGGGGGGGGGGGGGGGGGGGGGGGGGGGGGGGGGGGGGGGGGGGGGGGGGGGGGGGGGGGGGGGGGGGGGGGGGGGGGGGGGGGGGGGGGGGGGGGGGGGGGGGGGGGGGGGGGGGGGGGGGGGGGGGGGGGGGGGGGGGGGGGGGGGGGGGGGGGGGGGGGGGGGGGGGGGGGGGGGGGGGGGGGGGGGGGGGGGGGGGGGGGGGGGGGGGGGGGGGGGGGGGGGGGGGGGGGGGGGGGGGGGGGGGGGGGGGGGGGGGGGGGGGGGGGGGGGGGGGGGGGGGGGGGGGGGGGGGGGGGGGGGGGGGGGGGGGGGGGGGGGGGGGGGGGGGGGGGGGGGGGGGGGGGGGGGGGGGGGGGGGGGGGGGGGGGGGGGGGGGGGGGGGGGGGGGGGGGGGGGGGGGGGGGGGGGGGGGGGGGGGGGGGGGGGGGGGGGGGGGGGGGGGGGGGGGGGGGGGGGGGGGGGGGGGGGGGGGGGGGGGGGGGGGGGGGGGGGGGGGGGGGGGGGGGGGGGGGGGGGGGGGGGGGGGGGGGGGGGGGGGGGGGGGGGGGGGGGGGGGGGGGGGGGGGGGGGGGGGGGGGGGGGGGGGGGGGGGGGGGGGGGGGGGGGGGGGGGGGGGGGGGGGGGGGGGGGGGGGGGGGGGGGGGGGGGGGGGGGGGGGGGGGGGGGGGGGGGGGGGGGGGGGGGGGGGGGGGGGGGGGGGGGGGGGGGGGGGGGGGGGGGGGGGGGGGGGGGGGGGGGGGGGGGGGGGGGGGGGGGGGGGGGGGGGGGGGGGGGGGGGGGGGGGGGGGGGGGGGGGGGGGGGGGGGGGGGGGGGGGGGGGGGGGGGGGGGGGGGGGGGGGGGGGGGGGGGGGGGGGGGGGGGGGGGGGGGGGGGGGGGGGGGGGGGGGGGGGGGGGGGGGGGGGGGGGGGGGGGGGGGGGGGGGGGGGGGGGGGGGGGGGGGGGGGGGGGGGGGGGGGGGGGGGGGGGGGGGGGGGGGGGGGGGGGGGGGGGGGGGGGGGGGGGGGGGGGGGGGGGGGGGGGGGGGGGGGGGGGGGGGGGGGGGGGGGGGGGGGGGGGGGGGGGGGGGGGGGGGGGGGGGGGGGGGGGGGGGGGGGGGGGGGGGGGGGGGGGGGGGGGGGGGGGGGGGGGGGGGGGGGGGGGGGGGGGGGGGGGGGGGGGGGGGGGGGGGGGGGGGGGGGGGGGGGGGGGGGGGGGGGGGGGGGGGGGGGGGGGGGGGGGGGGGGGGGGGGGGGGGGGGGGGGGGGGGGGGGGGGGGGGGGGGGGGGGGGGGGGGGGGGGGGGGGGGGGGGGGGGGGGGGGGGGGGGGGGGGGGGGGGGGGGGGGGGGGGGGGGGGGGGGGGGGGGGGGGGGGGGGGGGGGGGGGGGGGGGGGGGGGGGGGGGGGGGGGGGGGGGGGGGGGGGGGGGGGGGGGGGGGGGGGGGGGGGGGGGGGGGGGGGGGGGGGGGGGGGGGGGGGGGGGGGGGGGGGGGGGGGGGGGGGGGGGGGGGGGGGGGGGGGGGGGGGGGGGGGGGGGGGGGGGGGGGGGGGGGGGGGGGGGGGGGGGGGGGGGGGGGGGGGGGGGGGGGGGGGGGGGGGGGGGGGGGGGGGGGGGGGGGGGGGGGGGGGGGGGGGGGGGGGGGGGGGGGGGGGGGGGGGGGGGGGGGGGGGGGGGGGGGGGGGGGGGGGGGGGGGGGGGGGGGGGGGGGGGGGGGGGGGGGGGGGGGGGGGGGGGGGGGGGGGGGGGGGGGGGGGGGGGGGGGGGGGGGGGGGGGGGGGGGGGGGGGGGGGGGGGGGGGGGGGGGGGGGGGGGGGGGGGGGGGGGGGGGGGGGGGGGGGGGGGGGGGGGGGGGGGGGGGGGGGGGGGGGGGGGGGGGGGGGGGGGGGGGGGGGGGGGGGGGGGGGGGGGGGGGGGGGGGGGGGGGGGGGGGGGGGGGGGGGGGGGGGGGGGGGGGGGGGGGGGGGGGGGGGGGGGGGGGGGGGGGGGGGGGGGGGGGGGGGGGGGGGGGGGGGGGGGGGGGGGGGGGGGGGGGGGGGGGGGGGGGGGGGGGGGGGGGGGGGGGGGGGGGGGGGGGGGGGGGGGGGGGGGGGGGGGGGGGGGGGGGGGGGGGGGGGGGGGGGGGGGGGGGGGGGGGGGGGGGGGGGGGGGGGGGGGGGGGGGGGGGGGGGGGGGGGGGGGGGGGGGGGGGGGGGGGGGGGGGGGGGGGGGGGGGGGGGGGGGGGGGGGGGGGGGGGGGGGGGGGGGGGGGGGGGGGGGGGGGGGGGGGGGGGGGGGGGGGGGGGGGGGGGGGGGGGGGGGGGGGGGGGGGGGGGGGGGGGGGGGGGGGGGGGGGGGGGGGGGGGGGGGGGGGGGGGGGGGGGGGGGGGGGGGGGGGGGGGGGGGGGGGGGGGGGGGGGGGGGGGGGGGGGGGGGGGGGGGGGGGGGGGGGGGGGGGGGGGGGGGGGGGGGGGGGGGGGGGGGGGGGGGGGGGGGGGGGGGGGGGGGGGGGGGGGGGGGGGGGGGGGGGGGGGGGGGGGGGGGGGGGGGGGGGGGGGGGGGGGGGGGGGGGGGGGGGGGGGGGGGGGGGGGGGGGGGGGGGGGGGGGGGGGGGGGGGGGGGGGGGGGGGGGGGGGGGGGGGGGGGGGGGGGGGGGGGGGGGGGGGGGGGGGGGGGGGGGGGGGGGGGGGGGGGGGGGGGGGGGGGGGGGGGGGGGGGGGGGGGGGGGGGGGGGGGGGGGGGGGGGGGGGGGGGGGGGGGGGGGGGGGGGGGGGGGGGGGGGGGGGGGGGGGGGGGGGGGGGGGGGGGGGGGGGGGGGGGGGGGGGGGGGGGGGGGGGGGGGGGGGGGGGGGGGGGGGGGGGGGGGGGGGGGGGGGGGGGGGGGGGGGGGGGGGGGGGGGGGGGGGGGGGGGGGGGGGGGGGGGGGGGGGGGGGGGGGGGGGGGGGGGGGGGGGGGGGGGGGGGGGGGGGGGGGGGGGGGGGGGGGGGGGGGGGGGGGGGGGGGGGGGGGGGGGGGGGGGGGGGGGGGGGGGGGGGGGGGGGGGGGGGGGGGGGGGGGGGGGGGGGGGGGGGGGGGGGGGGGGGGGGGGGGGGGGGGGGGGGGGGGGGGGGGGGGGGGGGGGGGGGGGGGGGGGGGGGGGGGGGGGGGGGGGGGGGGGGGGGGGGGGGGGGGGGGGGGGGGGGGGGGGGGGGGGGGGGGGGGGGGGGGGGGGGGGGGGGGGGGGGGGGGGGGGGGGGGGGGGGGGGGGGGGGGGGGGGGGGGGGGGGGGGGGGGGGGGGGGGGGGGGGGGGGGGGGGGGGGGGGGGGGGGGGGGGGGGGGGGGGGGGGGGGGGGGGGGGGGGGGGGGGGGGGGGGGGGGGGGGGGGGGGGGGGGGGGGGGGGGGGGGGGGGGGGGGGGGGGGGGGGGGGGGGGGGGGGGGGGGGGGGGGGGGGGGGGGGGGGGGGGGGGGGGGGGGGGGGAAAGACTCATTAATATCATGCTTGGGTGGAATAGATCTAATTTTCAAAGAATCTATCTCAAGCGAAATTCTATCAACGTTCCTAGCCAAATTATCAATTTTGAGCAATTTTTCTTCAACCATAGCATTGAAAGCCTTTTGCAAACTAATAAATTCTTTAATATTATTCTCAAGATCAGAGGGCATCTTATTATAATTTCCATAAGAATTTCAGTAGGAATTACCATAATTATTAGAGGAATTACTAGGAAACGGCCTAGGGTTGAAATTACCTCTATAAGCGTTCTTACCAAAATTGTTCCTACCAACAAAATTCACATCCATAGATTCATTATTATTTCCAATCAAAGAAGACAAAGGAATGTCATTAGGATCAATAGGAGCACTCTTACTAGCAAATAATTTCATTAATTCATCCATCTTTTCACTCAAAGTATTTATTTCTTCAATAGCATGCACTTTTTTACTAGTAGAAGATCTTTTGGTATGCCATTGAGAGTAATTTTCCATAATATTATCTAGGAGTTTAGTAGCTTCTCCTAATGTGATTTCCATAAAAGTACCACCCGCGGCGGAATCTAAAAGATTTCTAGATGCAAAATTCAATCCCGCATAAACAATTGTATAATCATCCATAAACTCAAACCATGCGCAGGACAATTTCTAATCATTAATATCATCCTCTCCCAAGATTGTGCAACATGCTCATGATCAAGTTGCTTAAAATTCATTATATCATTCCTAAGGGAGATGATCTTAGCAGGCGGAAAGTACATGGAAATAAAAGCATCTTTACACTTATTCCATGAATCAATACTATTTTTAGGCAAAGATGAAAACCATGTTTTAGAGCGATCTCGTAGTGAGAGCGTAAATAGCTTCAATCTAATGATATCATTATCCACATCTTTCTTCTGTTGCATATCACATAACTCAACGAAAATATTTAGATGGGATGCGGCATCTTCACTAGGAAGGCCGGAAAATTGTTTTTTCATAACAAGATTTAGCAAAGCGGCATTAATTTCATAAGATTCTGCACTAGTGGCGGGAACAATCAGAGTACTAACAAAATCATTATTATTAGTGTTGGAGAAGTCACACAACTTAGTATTCTCTTGAGACATCGTGACAAAGCAAGCAATCTAGCACACAAGCAAACAAAGAGCAAACAAAAAGACGAACGAAAGAAGGGCGAATAAAAAGGCAAATCTTTTGGAAAATGGTTTTAGAAGTGGGGGAGAGGAAAACGAGAGGTAAATGGCTAATAATGTAAATGCAAGAGATGAGTTTATGATGGGTACTTGGTAGGCTTGATGTAGACCTCCCCGGCAACGGCGCCAGAAATTATTCCTGCTACTTCTGAAATCCCCCTCAGACAACAGTGCCAGAAATTGACAAGTTGACGAGAGAGTTCTTGTCTTGAGCTTGCGTTGGTTTTTTCCCTTGAAGAGGAAAGGGTGATGCAGCAAAGTAGAGATAAGTATTTCCTCAGTTTTTGAGAACCAAGGTATCAATCCAGTAGGAGGTACAAGCAAGTCCCCAATCTATGCACCTGCACAAACAATCAAACACTTGCACCCAACGCGAAAAAGGGGTTGTCAATCCCTTCACGGTCACTTGCAAAGGTGAGATCTGATAGAGATAGGTATAAAAGCTTACTAAAACGATAATTAAAGTGAAAGTAAATAAATTGCAGCAAGGTATTTTTGGTATTTTTGGTTTATAGATCTGAAAATATAATATGGAAAATAGAACCAGGGGCCATAGGTTTCACTAGAGGCTTCTCTCTTGAAGGAAAATAATACGGGGGGGGGGGGGGGGGGGGGGGGGGGGGGGGGGGGGGGGGGGGGGGGGGGGGGGGGGGGGGGGGGGGGGGGGGGGGGGGGGGGGGGGGGGGGGGGGGGGGGGGGGGGGGGGGGGGGGGGGGGGGGGGGGGGGGGGGGGGGGGGGGGGGGGGGGGGGGGGGGGGGGGGGGGGGGGGGGGGGGGGGGGGGGGGGGGGGGGGGGGGGGGGGGGGGGGGGGGGGGGGGGGGGGGGGGGGGGGGGGGGGGGGGGGGGGGGGGGGGGGGGGGGGGGGGGGGGGGGGGGGGGGGGGGGGGGGGGGGGGGGGGGGGGGGGGGGGGGGGGGGGGGGGGGGGGGGGGGGGGGGGGGGGGGGGGGGGGGGGGGGGGGGGGGGGGGGGGGGGGGGGGGGGGGGGGGGGGGGGGGGGGGGGGGGGGGGGGGGGGGGGGGGGGGGGGGGGGGGGGGGGGGGGGGGGGGGGGGGGGGGGGGGGGGGGGGGGGGGGGGGGGGGGGGGGGGGGGGGGGGGGGGGGGGGGGGGGGGGGGGGGGGGGGGGGGGGGGGGGGGGGGGGGGGGGGGGGGGGGGGGGGGGGGGGGGGGGGGGGGGGGGGGGGGGGGGGGGGGGGGGGGGGGGGGGGGGGGGGGGGGGGGGGGGGGGGGGGGGGGGGGGGGGGGGGGGGGGGGGGGGGGGGGGGGGGGGGGGGGGGGGGGGGGGGGGGGGGGGGGGGGGGGGGGGGGGGGGGGGGGGGGGGGGGGGGGGGGGGGGGGGGGGGGGGGGGGGGGGGGGGGGGGGGGGGGGGGGGGGGGGGGGGGGGGGGGGGGGGGGGGGGGGGGGGGGGGGGGGGGGGGGGGGGGGGGGGGGGGGGGGGGGGGGGGGGGGGGGGGGGGGGGGGGGGGGGGGGGGGGGGGGGAGGAGAACATGGTATTGAGAATCAAAGAGAGAGAAGAAGCCATCTAGCTACTTGCTATGGACCCGTAGGTCTGTGGTAAACTACTCACGCTTCATCGAAAGGGCAATAGAGTTGATGTAGAAGCCCTCCGTGATCGAATCCCCCCCGGCAGGATGCCGGAAAAGGCCCCTAGATGGGATCTCACGGGAACAGAAGGTTGCGGTGGTGGAAAAGTGTTTTCGTGGATGCTTCTGGTGGTTTGGGAATATATGTGAATATATAGGAGGAAGATCTAGGTCAGGGGGTCAACGAGGGGCCCACAAGGTAGGGGGGCGCGCCCTACCCCCCTGGGCGCACCCTCCACCCTTGTGGCCGCCTCGTGGCTCTTCTGACTTGCACTCCAAGTCTCCTGGGTGTCTTCTGGTCGAAGAAAAATTATCGCGAAGGTTTTATTCCGTTTGGACTCCGTTTGGTATTCCTTTTCTGCAAAACTCAAAAGCAAGGAAAAAACAGAAACTGACACCGGGCTCTAGGTTAATAAGTTAGTCCAAAAAATAATATAAAATAGCATATTAATGCATATAAAACATCCAAAATAGATAATATAATAGCATGGAACAATCAAAAATTATAGATACGTTGGAGACGTATCAAGTGGCTCCTCGCGTGGGTCTACAGCCGGTCACTTACGACGGCGGAGACAGACGCTCGGCGGCTCCGCCGGAAGAGCGCGAATGCTCTCTGGCTTGGCATCGAGTAGTCCTAGCGGGAGGTGAAGGAGAAGGCGATGGAGGCGGCTCGGCTGGCCAAGCTCAGGCACCAACAGGACCGGGCCATCCAGCGCCTCAAGAGCATCGTCATCGTCTCCTCCTCCTCGTCCGACGACCATGGCTCCTCGTCCTATGAGTCAGACGATCCTCCACCAGCCGCCGACGGCTACAGCTGCACCGGCGACCAGAAGGGGAAAGGGCTGACCAAGAAGTGGTGAAGTTAAATTTCATTTCAAGTTTTAGATGTAGTTTAAAGTTGTCCGTCGTTTATGTGAACTTTGGTGGACCTTTGAACAGCCGTTCATGATCTTTTGGTGAACTATTGCGCTATCCTATGTCTGATTCTATGTCCGGTCAGCTGATCTATGTAGTTCGATCGACATTGCATGATTTAGTATGGATATAGGGGTTCGGATATGAGATACATGGATGTGGATGACACGATTTGATGAGTGCCCGATCAGTGTCCGCGGACGAGCCCAGGCGCATCCGCGGGCGTTTGAGGGGTCATATTTGTCCATCGCGGCTGTAGATGTTCTTAGGCAAAGCCTGCGGTGGTTCCTCCATCGAAGTATGGCATCATAGCCAAATTTCGGGAGGCCGGATCATATTCCGACAAATCGTCCACAAAAATCTTGTTTCATGGTTATGCTAGCCCATGGTACGCTGGCAGGACCGCCATGCTTCCCATGTGTCGCCCTCATTGACGCTAATCCAAGGGCGAATCCACATTGAGAGAGGAGTGCCCCACTCAAAATTTGAAATTCCATTTAAATTTCTTTGTTATTTTAGAAGAAAAATGCCAAAACTATGTGAATTTGTACAAACTATGAAATTCCGTTATAATTTATATGTTATTTTAGAAAGAAATGCCAAAACTACATGAATTTGTACAACGGTGAGCCCCATGCCTATAGTTTGCGCCCACTTAGAATAGTTTCTAGGTCCGACCCTATGCCAATCCCCTCCTCGTCAACGACTGGTCGCTTGGAGGTGGGGGACAACAGTTGATAAGGCACAAGACGGCGGGGGAAGAGGCAGGTGATGTCGAGCGACAATCAGGGATGGTGGCGCATGACGGGCGACAGATGTGGAGGACAGAGTTAGTGGCACACGAAGGTCGCAATGAGGGTCAGCTGGTGGTGGATATGATGCACGGGTTGACGGCGGCGAGTCACATGATGGACAAGAATGACATGAGGGAGGCACATCGCGAGCGATGAGTATGGCCGCTTGAGGAGGAAACTTACTCCTGCGCGAGTCTCGGATTTTGAAGAGGAATAGGGAGGCACCTGACAAGACAATATATTGATAAAGTAGGGCTGATTTTGGCCAACAAAGAACTTTTTTGGAGTAAGGCCCTGTCTGCCTTCGATTAAATTGGATGAAGCCAAAAGGGCAGTTGTTTTTGTGGGAAGAAAACTTGTATTAACAAATCTGGTTACAATCATTTGCGGCTAGCTGTGCAACAGCCGTTGGTACATCATGAAGCCACACAACAATACAACTATGTGATCTACAGTAGCTAGACACGGAATGACTCAAAGAGTTTTGGCTATGTCGTACACGAGTAATACAAGTTTCTTTTTCTAAAAGCTTCATTTTGATCTCTCGAACCAAGAAAGAATATCTTGATCTATCTGGCTTCTTCAATAGATTTATGGCCTCCAAACAATCAGATTCAAGATGCAAGGGTAGCATAATCCACCGCATTTCGAGAGAGATTCCTTCCGAGAGGGCCTAAAGTTCCCTTTCAAGGGCATCATGGCATGATAGCAGGTGTAGGCAAACAGTAAAGATGATATTACCTGCCTCACCCCGTAGAGCCATGTCAGTAGCCGCAGAGCTGTCAACAAGAGCAAAAGATCCCATCGGTATTTAGCTTCACATAACCGTTTGCATGTGGTGACCACTTTAACGTTGGACTAAAGCATTGTCATTGGTTTGCAAGATCATAATCAAGCACAAACTTACCTTTTATTGGATCATGTCCAGGCTTCATCTCAACGCTCAGTATGATGGAAACGTAACTCCATAGAATCCTCTTTGAAATATCTAGCGGCGGTGCAGGTTTTGAATGCACAACTTCATTCCGCATATTCGCCATAGCATCATGAAGAGTTTCAGTCTTTCAATATCAGATAGCCCACAAGAAAGATGGAAGATTCATTTTGGTACAATGTTTTTCACTTGTGTGACATCCGGTATGGATCAACATTCTGCCATGCATTTCCAAAGTGAAACGGCAAGGGGGCATCTATATAATACATGGAAATCATCTTCTTTATCCCTATTACACACGGGGCAAACATCAGATGCTCTAGGTGTCTATAATGCTTCAGTTCCCATGTTGGAAGAGAATTTTATGCCAAACTCCAAATAAACATTTTCACCTTTGGTAGCACACTTCCTCCCCCAATCGAGCTTCCACTAGAACTGATCCCCATTAGGAGCTAAACTAGAAGATTACTACTGCTCACATGTCTTTTCTTCATAAGCCAATATGCAGTTTTGACAGTAAAGTTTCCTGAATTTCACCAACCCATGCTAAGAAATCATTAGATTTATTTGAACATAGCCAGATCTTTAGAATTTCATGGGCATCAATTGGTAGGTATTGACGCACAACATTTTGATCCCATGCACCATGTATGTCCAGTGACTTATGGCCTGCAAATGCACAGAGTTTAGCTGTAGCCTTTTCGAGTAATGGTATCGATCCCACAGGGAGCACATGAATTAGGCATTGCCTCTTGTAATGAATTATGGATTTGGGCCCGCAAGTAATTGTAGACTCCAAACAAAAAGTAATAAGTGGAACCGATAGAGGAGTAAGACATTCTTGGGGAGTCTAGAATTCTCATTGGTATGTTTCTAAAGCAACCTATGCATTGGCATAATATTTTGTGGATACTTGAGCCACTCTTGACAATTATGCTGGGCAGAGTCTGGTACAGAACACGTTCTACTCTAGGTAGACTCCGTGCCATGCACACCACCACCGTAGTCTCCCCCTGTAGGTTACAACTACGGTAATTAAGGGTTGCCCCATGGACACGGCCTCTCTAAGGGTTCTCCATAATTCCCCTATCAATTGCAAAAGCTAGGGGGTGAAGGCATTTACTGTCACCTCTAATTACCTTCACGTCCTAACCTTTACAACAACAGTGATACACTTCGTGGCCTTACGGTGATAATGTTGAGTGGGGCCCCTTCACAACATTCACGAAGTTTATTAAACTAAGAATTCAACAGAGGATCTCATATCCAATATAATGTTTCATCTCCTATAAATACCAAAGTTCATCCATATCCCCGAGAACTAAGGGGTTTACTCGTACATGGAGACAACAAGCATCATGAGAACATTAATGATAAACATGGATGAATCACACAAGTTGAAAGGATCGATATGGTTGACTAGGACGGGGGTGAATAGGAAACTACCAATTTTTAGCCTTTCTTAACAAATTAAGTTAAGCAACACATAGGTTGTCTAGATGTGCAACTAGGTGAGCAACCTATATGATGCTAGCAACAACAACAACACAGGAAAGCAAAGGATACAATACAAGTAAAGCTTGCACAAAGTAAAGGTAAGAAGTAACCACAAGTGGAGCCGGTGAAGACGAGGATGTGTTACCGAAGTTCCTTCCCTTTGAGGGGAAGTACATCTTCGTTGGAGCGGTGTGGAGGCACAATGCTCCCCAAGAAGCCACTAGGGCCACCGTATTCTCCTCACGCCCTCACACAATGCAAGATGATGTGATTCCACTAGTGGTGCCCTTGAAGGCGGCAACCAAACCTTTACAAACAAGGTTGGGGCCATTTCCACAACTGAATTGGAGGCTTCCAACACCACCATGAAGTTTCACCACAATGGAATGTGGCTCCGAGGTGACCTCAACCGTCTAGGGCGTTCAAACACCCAAGAGTAACAAGATCTGCAAGAGATTAGTGGGGGGAATCAAATTTCTCTTGGTGGAAGTGTAGATCTAGGCCTTCTCAACCAATCCCTAAAGAATCAACAAGTTTGATTGGCTAGGGAGAGAGATCAGGCAAAAATAAGCTTTTGGAGAAACAATGGAGTTTGGGGAGGAAGAGATAGTCTTCTTGGAGAAGAAGACCCCCTTTATATAGTGGGGGAACAAATCCAACCGTTACCCAATTTTCAGCCCGCACCAAGCGGTACTACCGCCCGAGCGGTAGTGCACGAAGTGTAGTGCAATGGAGCAAGCCCACTAGCCGGTAGTGCCGCCTGAGCGGTACTACCGCTCGCCCCAATGGTACTACCGCTGGGGTTGCAGCACGGGGCGCTAAGGGAGTAGAGCAGGACAGGCGGGGAGAGGAAGTGCTGCACTGATACGTCTCCAACGTATCTATAACTTTTTATTGTTCCATGCTATTATATTATCTGTTTTGGATGTTTTATATGCATTAATATGTTATTTTATATTATTTTTGGGACTAACTTATTAACCTAGAGCCCAGTGCCAGTTTCTGTTTTTTCCTTGTTTTTGAGTTTCGCAGAAAAGGAATACCAAACGGAGTCCAAACGGAATAAAACCTTCGCGATGGGGGGGGGGGGGGGGGGGGGGGGGGGGGGGGGGGGGGGGGGGGGGGGGGGGGGGGGGGGGGGGGGGGGGGGGGGGGGGGGGGGGGGGGGGGGGGGGGGGGGGGGGGGGGGGGGGGGGGGGGGGGGGGGGGGGGGGGGGGGGGGGGGGGGGGGGGGGGGGGGGGGGGGGGGGGGGGGGGGGGGGGGGGGGGGGGGGGGGGGGGGGGGGGGGGGGGGGGGGGGGGGGGGGGGGGGGGGGGGGGGGGGGGGGGGGGGGGGGGGGGGGGGGGGGGGGGGGGGGGGGGGGGGGGGGGGGGGGGGGGGGGGGGGGGGGGGGGGGGGGGGGGGGGGGGGGGGGGGGGGGGGGGGGGGGGGGGGGGGGGGGGGGGGGGGGGGGGGGGGGGGGGGGGGGGGGGGGGGGGGGGGGGGGGGGGGGGGGGGGGGGGGGGGGGGGGGGGGGGGGGGGGGGGGGGGGGGGGGGGGGGGGGGGGGGGGGGGGGGGGGGGGGGGGGGGGGGGGGGGGGGGGGGGGGGGGGGGGGGGGGGGGGGGGGGGGGGGGGGGGGGGGGGGGGGGGGGGGGGGGGGGGGGGGGGGGGGGGGGGGGGGGGGGGGGGGCCACCGTATTATTTGCTATCTTGAGAGAAGCCTCTAGTGAAACCTATGGCCCCCGGGTCTATTTTCCATCATATAAGTTTCCGATCTACTATTTTCCATCATATAAGTTTCTGATCTACTATTTTGCAATCTTTTACCTTCCGATCTATAAATCAAAAACCCAAAAATATTTTATCTTTTGTTTATCTATCTCTATCAGATCTCACTTTTGCAAGTGACTGTGAAGGGATTGACAACCCTTTTATCGCGTTGGGTGCAAGTGTTTGATTGTTTGTGCAGGTATTAGGTGATTTGTGCGTTCTTCTCCTACTGGATTGATACCTTGGTTCTCTAACTGAGGGAAATACTTATCTCTACTTTGCTGCATCACCCTTTCCTCTTCAAGGGAAAAACCAATGCAAGCTCAAGAAGTAGCATGCACCAACGGTACTATCGCCGCGGGCAGCGGTACTACCGCTTATGAGCAATACTGTAGCTCACCCACTGCCGCTCTACTACCGCTAAGAAGACTGAGAAGGGGTTGGAGAGCAGAGTTGCGAGCAGAAGTGGCAGCGGTAGTAGGCGCGGTACTACCACTTACAAGCGGTACTACCACTCCTACCGCCGCTTGCCTCGCAGGGTCAAAAAGGGGTCAGCGGTACTAGCTAGAGAGAGCCCCGCTGGACTACCACTAAACTCGACACGAAAAGTTGAGACCCGAATCGAGGTGGTAGTACGAGCGGTACTGGGAGCGGTACTACCGCCTATAGGCGGTACTACCGTTGCCAGCTCTCCAAAACCCTTCTAAGCAACAGAGGGAGAAACTCCAAAGAAGCGAAAAGATGTGGAGGGTGCAAATGGATACGTGTACGTGTTGATTCCACACAAACCTTTCCAGAGCAGACCCCCTCGTGATAGTACGGTTTTTCCTACGACTCAAGTCCACCGAAAATGAAACGAAGGAAAATAACCCGTCTTCACTCTAAGACTTCGAGGGGCTCGAATCGTCTTGTGCCAAATGATCAATTATCTGAAATGCTCAATGCACACGATTAGTCCGCAAAAGCATTGTCATCAATCACCAAAACCACTAAGGAAGAAATATACCCTAACAATCTCCCCCTTTTTGGTGGATTGATGACAACACGGGATTTGCACAAGGAAAAGATATGATAATATGCAAACCCAACATCTACAAAATATAGACGCCCCCCTAGATATGTGCACTAATTAAGTATGCTTTTGGAAAGCAAAGTACACACACTAGGATCAACACTCCCCCTATATTTTATAAACCGGCAACACTTGCATCAACAATATAAGAAAGATAATCAAGTATGCAAGGAATAGCATGTGAGCATAAGGATAGGGCACAAGATAAGCATGAAAGCTCACAAGCTAACATAATACTAGACATAAAGATAACAAGGGTAGCATATGTCTCACACCATATGGCTCGGTCTCCGGGTCTCACAAACACAAACCAAAGCAATACGATAAAAGTGTTCACGAGAGAGAAAAGCAAGCAAATAAGACGCACTCGTGACTCGGCAAATCCCTAAACTCTCTCCCCCTTTGGCATAGAGACACCAAAAGGGTAAAGAGCACAACTACTGTCACAAGTGGTAGCAGGAGATCATCATCATCACTACTCCCCGTGGTCGCTGGAGTCATCATCTGCAGCTGCAGCAGTAGCCTGATCAACCTCTGAGTCACTCCACTGGCAGTGCTAAGTCATCCACTCCTCATCTGTGATCTTCTCCTCTGAGCCACTGTTAACCTCAAGCCCAAGCTGCCTCATGATTTGCTTGTCACGACTGCGAGACTGCTTCTCTGCCACATGTGCCTTCTACTGCCCGTGAGCCTCCATGCAGAACAATTTCTTCATCTTCAACTTGAGCTTCTTAGCCCAAGATGGATCCAGGCCAGACGGCTCATAATCAGGCTCATCATCATCTTCGACATCATCCTCATCCATAGGAGCCTCCGTCTCAGGAGCGGGAGTGCCCCAGTTCTCCTTCTCTCTCAATCGAACTACCTCATGAGAGGTCAAGTCACCCGGTCACAAGCATCTCATCAGGATAGGTGTAAGCCCATGCCTTCTCAATGAGCAACATCAGGTAAGGACCATAAATGGGACACTTGTGCTCCGTGATGGCTGAAAGAAGCTCCGACCACATGATATGAGAAACATCCAAAGATTGCCCCGTGTTCTCCTCCTTCTCCTTCTGACAGAAGAGCAACAAATCCACCAAGTATGAGTGTACCTGATCCAAGTTTCCAATGCGAGGGAAGAGAGTGTGCCTGAAGATACATACGATGCATGATATCCAGAAACGGGCAAAGCTCATAAGTCTTCTTCTTGGTGGTTGGAGAAATCTTCAGAGTGCTGTAGGGCCAAAGAGCAGACTTGTGCGTAGCAGCAGCCTCCTTGTGAGGGCGCACTCCAACAAGCTTGACAAGCCCCTTATCATCGTAACCTAAGAGATCCATGAACGCCTTCCACTTGACAGAAAGCAGCTTTCCATTAATCATCCAAGTAAGAGCCCTCTCCACATCAGTACCTAGGTGGACCGTGGCATAGAACTGAGCCACGATGTCAGCATCAAAATCCTTGTTGAGTGTCATAAGCTTGACGATGTCCAGTTGTTCACACAGCTCAAGTGCTTCTCCAAAGTATGATAGATTCTTCTGCATATGACTCATATCAATGGTCCTGACATTCACAAACAGGTTCTTCTTCCCTTTGAGCACATCAAAATAAATAGAGCGCTGCTGCTGGATCCAGAAGGGACGGTGGACAAGAGCTGGATATTGCTCGTTGTGATACGGATTGCGGCGGCGAAACACGAAAACTTTTTGTCAGACATCTCCGTCACGGACTTGACCTTCTCCTTTGGCTTGCTTGCAACCTGCTTGGACCTCTGCACAGGCTGAGCACTGGCCGAGGCACTGGCATCCTTTGAAGTGCGGTAGCGCTTTGAACCACCTGGACGCTCTGGATTCTTGCGACGGGTCGGATGCCCTGCACTGCTACCATTTGAAACCCACAACAAGGAACGAGGGAAAGCAGGTGTAAATGAATGCATAAGACAAAAAAGAAAGAATCAACATGGGTTGAAGTTTGAAACAAGGGAAGTGGAAGTTGACGACCCCAAGCGGTAGTAAGCGGCACTACCGCTCCCTTGGGAGCCGTAGTACCGCTCGAGGCAGAGGTCAATGGGCTGACCACAACCGCGGCGAGATCTGGTACTACAGGGGGTGCCAAATTCAAATTCCCTCCAACCAAACTTCAATCCACCTAGTCTAGCAGCTTTCTACGTCCTACTCAAGCCTTGATTTGACTAAAAATCGAAGAATGCAATGAATATTGCCCTAGAACCTAGATTCAAAAATTAGAACCATAGGAGAGGAGAACGGGGGCAATACCAGCATCCATGGCAATAGGAGAAGGTGGGAATCGATTCCACCGGACGGAATCGCGGAAGACGACATGGAATCGGCGGCCCGGTGGCGGCTCCCCAGTGCATGTTCGTCACCTGTGAGAGGAGAGGGTGAGGGAGAGAGAGACGAATGGGTATGGGAGAGTTGGAACTCCCCCAGCCCGACTCATAAATCCCTCACTCGTCCACAGAGCGGTAGTACCGTGGTGCTCGGCGGTAGTACCGCGCAGACGAGAACTTGCAAGAACAAGTTGGAAAATGGTGGCTTATGCAAATTGATAGAGTTTGTAGATGAGATGGCTTGGGTTGGAGACACAAAACACCAGCAAATGTGAAGAGGCACTCCAAGTTCAAAAGAAAGCCGAAAAGAGAGCAAACTTGGAGTGACTCAAAGCACAAACAAAGCCCTCAAGACTAGATAAAACAAAATAGAACCAACACAAGAAACCACCTATCAAAGAGAGGGCGGTGGCCGGAGCCACCTATGTTTCAGTCAATTGGTATGGCCCCGCGAAGATTTTAACCTTGGGCCCATGACCAAAACTCACATTTGAATCACAAGTACTATAAAAAATGGCTAACGTGAAAGACTTGATCAATTTATGCATAATGGGGGGAGAGAGAGTTCATTGAGAGAACAACACTCCCCCTATGTCCATGTCTACATCTAGAACAAGATATCATGATGAATGCGGTGGAGTGTGCCTAGATTCAAGCTACATTGCTCGAATCAATGATATTTAGCTCATGCCTTAACTCGTGAAATCTTGCTTCATCCAAAGGCTTCATGAAAATATCCACTAGCTGCTCTTGAGTGTTGACGTAGATAATCTCAATCTCCCCATGCTTGATGTGATCCCGGATGAAATGATGACGAATCTCAATGTGCTTTGTCTTGCTATGTTGCACCGGATTGTAGGAGATCTTGATAGCACTTTCATTGTCACATAGAAGAGGCACTTTGTCACAAGTGACACTGTAATCCTTTAAAGTTTGTCTCATCTATAGCAATTGTGCACAACAACTTGCGGTGGCTACATACTCCGCCTCGGCGGTGGAGAGAGACACGCAATTTTGCTTCTTCGAAGACCAACTCACCAAAGAGCGACCAAGAAGTTGGCACCCTCCGGAAATTGACTTCCTATCCACAACATCTCCTGCCCAATCCGAGTCCGAATATCCCATGAGATCAAAGCTTGCTCCTTTGGGGTACCATAAGCCAAAGTTTGGGGTATGAGCTAAATATCGCAAGATTCGCTTGACCGACACATAGTGAGTTTCCTTAGGTACGGCTTGGAACCTTGCACACATTCCCACACTCAACATAATATCCGATCTAGATGCACAAAGGTAAAGCAAGGATCAAATCATGGAGCAATATACCTTTTGATCCACCGCTTTACCATTGGGATCAATGTCGAGCTTGCATTTGATTGGCATTGGAGTCCTATCCGGCTTGACATCTTCTAGCTTGAATCTCTTGAGCATGTCTTGGTATATTTGGCTTGGTTGATGAATGTTCTTTCTCTTCTTTGCTTGACTTTGAACCCAAGAAAGAACTTCAACTCTCCCATCATAGACATCTCAAACTTCTTGGTCATGAGTGCGGAAAACTAATCATTGAAAGCTTTGTTAGGAGAACAAAAATTAATATCATCAACATATAATTGGCATATGAACAAGTCCCCTTTGACCCTCTTTGTGAAAAGAGTGGGATCAATTTGCCCAATTTCAAACCCACGGTCTTGCAACAACTCGGTAAGGTGCTCACACCACACACGTGGGGCTTGTTTAAGGCCATAGAGTGCCTTATCGAGCTTGTATACATGATTGGGGAACTTGGGATCCTCAAACCCCGGGGGTTGCTTGACATATACCAATTCATTAAGAGGACCATTAAGAAATGCACTCTTCACATCCATTTGTTGTAATTTGAAATCATGATGAGATGCATATGCAAGCAACATGCGAATAGATTCAAGGTGAGCAACGGGAGCAAAAGTTTCACCGTAGTCGATACCCTCGACTTGGGAGTAGCCTTGAGTACCAATCTTGCCTTGTTGCGAGTGACTACATTGTTCACATCTTGCTTGTTCTTGAAGATCCATTTGGTCCCAATGACACTATGATTCTCCTTTGGCCTTGGCACCAATTGCCACACCTTGTTGCGCTCAAAGTTGTTGAGTTCATCATGCATGGCTTCAAGCCAACCCGAGTCCTAGAGCGCCTCATGTACCTTTTGGGGTTAAATACAAGATACAAACACGTGATGCTCGCAAAAGCTTGTTAATTGTTTACGAGTGGTTACCCATTTTCTTAAGCTTACAAGCACATAGTCCATGACATGTTCTTGATGCTTGAGCTTGGAAGCAATTTTGACGGCTCGGCGCTCCAATAGCTCCTCAATAGGCATTTGAGGACCATCAATTTGATCATCTTGAGCTTGCTCGGAGTCATGAACTTGATCTTGGGCATCACTTGGTGAGTCACCATCATCATGAGGTTGATCTTGCCCTCGATCTTGTTCACTTGGTTGAGGGCCTTCACTTTGTTCTTCGAAAGCGTGTGGGTCTAGCATCAGTGATGGCTCCACTTGAGTAGAGCATTGTCCTTCTCCTTCGGCCACAAGGGGTTCCTCAATGGGGAGTATTTGACCAATCCCATTCTTATTATGGCTTGAGGAGGAATTTCATCACCTACATCACAAAGACCACTTTACTCCACTTGGGAGACATTATTTTCATCAACTTCTATGTTACACGTCTCCTCAATAAATCCATTGGACTTGTTGAGGACACGGTAAGCATGAGAGTTTGTAGCATAACCAACAAATATGCCCTCTTGATCTCTAGGTTCAAATTTAGACAAACGAACACCTTTTTTGAGAATGAAGCACTTACAGCCGACCACCCGGAAGTACTTGAGGTTGGGCTTGTTACCGGTAAGAATCTCATATGGAGTCTTGTTCAAGCCTTTGCGGAGGTAGAGCCGATTGGATGCATGACATGCGGTGTTGATGGCTTCGGCCCAAAAGTTGTACGGAGATTTAAATTCCACCATCATGGTCCTCGCCGCATCCATCAACATCCGGTTCTTCCTCTCCGCTACACCATTGTTGAGGGGTATATGGTGCGGAGTATTGATGCTTGATCCCCTCATCACTAAGAAACTCATCCAAGGTGTAGTTCTTGAACTCGGTGCCGTTGTCACTTCGGATCATCAAAATCTTTGCATCATGTTGATGTTGAGCTTCATTTGCAAAGTCGATGATGGTTTGTTGGGTCTCACTCTTCCTCTTGAAGAAGTATACCCATGTGTATCTTGAGTAATAATCCACAATCACCAAGCAATACTTTCTTCCCCCAAGACTATCGAAGGATGGAGGACCAAAGGGATCCATGTGAAGGAGTTCCAAATGCCTCTTTGAGTAGATGGTAGTTGTGGGTCGGTGAGCCGTCTCATGTAGCTTTCCTTCGATGCAAGCACGGCAAGCACGGTCTTTGGCAAAACTCACATTTGTTGGTCCACGAACGTGATCCCCTTTGAGGAGACTTTGCAAAAATCTCATATTGACATGGGCTAGCCGGCGATGCCAAGCCATCCCACATCAACTTTACCCATTAGGCGAGTCGCGGTCTTAGTGGATCGCTCTGAAAAGTTAACCACATAGAGACCGTTGTCGACATGCCCAACAAAGGCTACTTTAAGAGTCTTGCTCCACAAAAGGGCCACGATATCAAGATCAAAGAATGTTGCAAAGCCCATGGGTGCAAGTTGACGAACGGAAAGTAAATTGTATGCAAGGGACTCAACAAGCATGACCTTCTCAATAGATAAATCTTGAGAGATGACCACCTTGCCAAGACCCAATACCTTAGATGTTGAAGCATCACCGAATTGGAGAGGTTGCTTGGTCTTCTTCTTCTTTGACTTGGGTACAAACCCAAGCCCTTCCTTTGCCACAACTTCCTTTTGATTGCTCAAAAGGTCACTAAGATTCTTCTCACCTTGTATGCAAGTCACAAGGCCTTTTCAAGTTGCTCTTTCAACTTGGCATTCTCCTCCACAGGATGCACATGCTCACAACAGGGGTTAGTAGCATTGGCATTATCAATTAAAACAAAAGGAGGGCAAGTAGTTATCTCCTTGGTTAGCTTCACTTGGAGTTGATCATGAGACTCCTTGAGAGAAGCATGAACACCCTTCAAGGCCTTGTGAGCCTTGTCAAGTATGTCAAACTCCTTGAGTCTATCATGGCTAACCCCAAGTGCAACCTTCTTAGATTTAAGCACATGAGTAAGAACAAGAGCATGATCAAGATCTTTCTACAACTTAGCAAGATCAACGTTGTGTGACTCCTCAAGAGCCAAATGAAGACCTCACTCTTCCTCAAGAGCAATGAAAAGATTCGCTATCTCATCGGCATAATCATGACTATGCCCCTCCATCTTAGAGATGGTTTCCTCATGAGACTCAATGATATTATTGGCCTCACCAAGTTGTTCCAAGAGAGCAGCAAAGTGCTTCTTGGTCTCACCTTTGAGCTTACCCAAGAACTTATCAAACGTGTTCTCATCAACCTTTACCACCTCGCTATCATCCACACAATCCAACAAGGAAGGAGTAGTAGTGATGGTGGTTTTGATGTTGGAGGTTACCTTGTTAATACCTTTGGCCATGAGGCACTTGGCAATGAGGTTCTCGTCGGGGGCGCCAAAGAGAGACACCTTGGTTGGGGAAGAGGTGGCAATGGCCATGGTTGCCGTTGACATTCCTTCACCACTTGTATCATCATCATCATCATCATCGGAGATGTAATCTTCTTGTGCCACCAAACCCTTTTGAGGTATCTTCTTGGTGAAGTTGTTCTTGTTTGGGAAGGACTTGGCCTTGTCTTTGTGAATGAGCGTGCCACCATTGTCCTCCTTCTTCTCATACGGACAATCCACCACAAAGTGACTCACATTTACACAATTGTAGCACGCCCTCACTCGTTGCTTGCCCTTTGAGCCACTTGAGTTGTTCTCGGAGAAGTTGGGCCTTGAGTTTCTCTTGTTACCCCAAAATTGCCTTGACGCAAGGGCCATGTGCTCGTGGTAAGTATATTTGGTGTCTTCGGGGCAACTCTCTTCTTCTTCCTCTTCTTCTTCTTCTTCTTCTTCTTCTTCCTCCAGAATAGCTTTGGCCTTCAAGGCAAGGTTGTGTGAGGCTTTCTTTGACTGTTGGACATGAGCTAGAGCATTGTTGGCGGTCTTGTTCATGATGTTCATGGCAATAAACTCATCCAACACCTCACTTGAAGACAAGGTGTGGAAGTCTGAACTTCGACGGATCACGGAGGACATGGCCTTGTTGAATGGCATGATGGCCTTGAGAAACTTGCGCTTGATCCAATAATCATCTGTATCCTTGCTCCCATGATCTTGAAGAGCGACCGCAAGAGTTGTCAATCTTCAGTAGAGATCACGAGGATCCTCATCTCCATTCATCACAAACTCATCGACCTCATCAAGAACCACCTCAAAGTTGGACTGTTGAATGCTTGAGCTTCCCTTGTACAAAGATATAATATGTTCCCAACAATCCTTTGCACAAGAGAAGGGACACAAGTGAGCTAGATCTTCGGGAGGCACTGCAGATTGGAGGATGAACAATGCAGAGTGATTGTATTGATTGTTCGCCTCTTCTCTTGGAGTGAGGTTGTTTGGATCATGCGGGTAGTAACCTTGCTCGATGATTCTCCAAAGATTTGTTGAGCTGTGATTCAAATGAGACTTGATATGAAAAACCCAATTAGCGAAATCACCCTTCCCAAGGTTAGGAGGAGGACCAAGATGGTTTATATGAGGGGTAGGGACCGGTCCTCCATAGATCGGGAGAGGAGGAACCGAGGCAAAGGTTGTCGTCCCATTCTTGTTATGAGGGGAGGAGGTTTGAGTACCTTTAGCCGCTTCCTTACCGGAATTGGCCCTGGACTCCGATGCGGTGGGATTAGCCACTTGCAATGGACCGGTAGAAGTGTTCAACCCCTCAAGGAGTTCTTTAAGCATGGACTTGACCTCAACTGTCATAGACGTCTTAAGTGAATTCGTAGCTTCATTTAAGTCATCTCGGGTGACCGAAGTCAACTCCACGGCCTCGGGTATTTTATCAACCCTATCCCCGTCGTCAACCATACTCTTCGGGTGGTGAAACCCTTAATAAAGAGACGAGGCTCTAATACCAATTGAAAGGATCGATATGGTTGAATAGAGGGGGGGGGTGAATAGGCAACTACCAGTTTTTAGCTTTTCTTAACAAATTAAGTTAAGCAACAAATAGATTGTCTAGATATGCAACTAGGTGAGCAACCTATATGATACCAGCAACAACAACAACACAGGCAAGCAAAGGATACAACACAAGTAAAGCTTGCACAAAGTAAAGGTAAGAAGTAACCACAAGTGGAGCCGGTGAAGACGAGGATGTGTTACCGAAGTTCCTTCCCTTTGAAGGGAAGTACATCTCCGTTGGAGCAGTGTGGAGGCACAATGCTCCCCAAGAAGCCACTAGGGCCACCGTATTCTCCCCACGCCCTCACACAATGCGAGATGCCATGATTCCACTAGTGGTGCCCTTGAAGGCGACAACCGAACCTTTACAAACAAGGTTGGGGCTATCTCCACAACTGAATTGGAGGCTTCCAACACCACCATGAAGCTTCACCATAATGGAATGTGTCTCCGAGGTGACCTCAACCATCTAGGGCGCTCAAACACCCAAGAGTAACAAGATCCGCAAGGGATTAGTGAGGGGAATCAAATTTCTCTTGGTGGAAGTGTAGATCTAGGCCTTCTCAACCAATCCCTAAAGACTCAACAAGTTTGATTGGATAGGGAGAGAGATCATACAAAAATGAGCTTTTGGAGCAACAATGGAGTTTGGGGAGGAAGAGGTAGTCTTCTTGGAGAAGAAGACCCCCTTTATATAGTGGGGGGACAAATCCAACCGTTACCCAGTTTTTAGCCCGCACCAAGCAGTACTACCGCTCAGTGGAGCGGTACTACCCCCCGGGTGGTAGTGCACGAAGTGCAGTGCAATGGAGCAAGCCCACGAGTCGGTAGTGCCTCCTGAGCGGTACTACCGCTCGGCCCATTTGTATTAACGCTGGGGTTGCAGCACAGGGCGCTAAGGGAGCAGAGCAGGACAGGCGGGGAGAGGAAGTGCCACACCAGCGGTACTACCGCTGCGGGCAGTGGTACTACCACTTATGAGTGGTACTGCAGCTCACCCACTCCCGCTCTACTACTGCTGAGAAGACTGGGAAGGAGTTGGAGAGCATTGCTGCGAGCGGAAGTGGCAGCGGTAGTAGGCACGGTACTACCACTTACAAGCGGTACTACCACTCCTACTGCTGCTGCTACTGCTGCTTGCCTCGCAGGGTCAAAAAGGGGTCAGCAGTACTAGCCAGAGAGACCCCCGTTGGACTACCGCTGAACCCGACATGAAAAGTCGAGACCCGAATCGAGGCGGTACTGGGAGTGGTACTACCGCCTATAGGCGGTACTACCGCTGCCAGCTCTCCGAAACCCTTCTAAGCAACAGAGGGAGAAACTCCAAAGAAGCGGAAAGATGTGGAGTGTGCAAATGGATACGTGTACGTGTTGATTCCATCCAAACCTTTCCAGAGCGGCCCCCCTCTTGATAGTACGGTTTTTCCTATGACTCAAGTCCACCGAAAATGAAACGAAGTAAAATAAACCGCCTTCACTCTAAGACTCCGAGGGGCTCTAATCATCTTGTGCCAAATGATCAATTAGCTGAATTGCTCAATGCACACGATTAGTCCGCAAAAGCATTGTCATCAATCACCAAAACCACTGAGGGAGAAATATGCCCTAACACAAGTAACACACAAGATGATCCACTAGGGTTCCTAATGTTACAATGAGATGGAGATGGATGTGGATGATGATGATGATGACAGTGGTGATGATGCCGGCGTCCCCTTGCACGTGGTGGTGAAGATGGAGATCTCCTCCTTGTCAATCCCCCCGGATGACTCTGGAGGCTAGGGTTCTGCCTTCTGGATGTGTTTCTCATGCCTATGTTCATATGATTCCGATCCGACTTCACGAGGTATAAGTAGCGGACGAGGAGGCGGCGCTGGCACGCCATACAACCGCATACGAGCGCGCGCACTCA
>JAAAWM010009825.1:0-29063 GCA_036873465.1 Thinopyrum obtusiflorum
CCACCACCAAAGGTGGTAGAGGTAAACTCTTTAATGAAATTTGATGAAAGTGACATCCCTTACAATAAACATCCTAGTCAATGCCTTTATGAGTTTGACAACTTCATTAGAAAACAAGATCACTTCAATGAAAATGTTATGAAACAATTGAAATATAATTCCAATATGATTGCTCGCTTGAGTGACTTGTTATTTAGAATCTCCAGTGATGTTAGAGGTGTAGGAAAACATGCCTCTATGGTTCAAACTCAATTAGAACAAGTTGCTAAATCTCAAAGAGAGTTGCTTGATGAAATGAACGATAATATGAATGATCATGCTATAAGAGTAGTGACTAGAGGAGGTAGAATGACTCAGGAACCACTTTATCCTGAGGGACACCCTAAAAGAATTGAACAAGACTCTCAAAGAATTAACATTGATGCACCTAGTTCATCTAAGAAGAAGAAGAAAAAGAAAAATGATAGGACTTTGCACACGTCTAGTGAACCCGAGAAAGAAAAACCTCCTGATAATAATAATGATGTTTCTATTTCTGATGCTGAAACTCAATCTGGTAATGAACACTCATCTAGTAATAATGAAAAAGATAATGATGATGTTCATGAAGACACTCAACAGACAATGATAAACAACAAGATAATGATGTTGAAATAGAACCAGCTGTTGACCTTGATAACCCACAACCTAAAAATAAAAGATATGATAAAAGAGACTTTGTTGATAGAAAACATGGAAGAGAAAGAGAACCATGGGTTCAAAAACCCATGCCCTTTCCACCTAAATCAACTAATAAAAAGGATGATGAAAAATTTGAACGCTTTGCTGAAATGCTTAGGCCAGTCTTTTTATGCACTCGCTTGACTGATATATTAAAGATGGCCCCTTATGCAAAATATATGAAAGACATCATCACTAATAAGAGAAAAATACCGGAAGCCGAAATCTCCACCATGCTTGCTAATTATTCTTTTAAGGATGGAGTACCTAAAAAGGGGGGGGGGGGGGGGGGGGGGGGGGGGGGGGGGGGGGGGGGGGGGGGGGGGGGGGGGGGGGGGGGGGGGGGGGGGGGGGGGGGGGGGGGGGGGGGGGGGGGGGGGGGGGGGGGGGGGGGGGGGGGGGGGGGGGGGGGGGGGGGGGGGGGGGGGGGGGGGGGGGGGGGGGGGGGGGGGGGGGGGGGGGGGGGGGGGGGGGGGGGGGGGGGGGGGGGGGGGGGGGGGGGGGGGGGGGGGGGGGGGGGGGGGGGGGGGGGGGGGGGGGGGGGGGGGGGGGGGGGGGGGGGGGGGGGGGGGGGGGGGGGGGGGGGGGGGGGGGGGGGGGGGGGGGGGGGGGGGGGGGGGGGGGGGGGGGGGGGGGGGGGGGGGGGGGGGGGGGGGGGGGGGGGGGGGGGGGGGGGGGGGGGGGGGGGGGGGGGGGGGGGGGGGGGGGGGGGGGGGGGGGGGGGGGGGGGGGGGGGGGGGGGGGGGGGGGGGGGGGGGGGGGGGGGGGGGGGGGGGGGGGGGGGGGGGGGGGGGGGGGGGGGGGGGGGGGGGGGGGGGGGGGGGGGGGGGGGGGGGGGGGGGGGGGGGGGGGGGGGGGGGGGGGGGGGGGGGGGGGGGGGGGGGGGGGGGGGGGGGGGGGGGGGGGGGGGGGGGGGGGGGGGGGGGGGGGGGGGGGGGGGGGGGGGGGGGGGGGGGGGGGGGGGGGGGGGGGGGGGGGGGGGGGGGGGGGGGGGGGGGGGGGGGGGGGGGGGGGGGGGGGGGGGGGGGGGGGGGGGGGGGGGGGGGGGGGGGGGGGGGGGGGGGGGGGGGGGGGGGGGGGGGGGGGGGGGGGGGGGGGGGGGGGGGGGGGGGGGGGGGGGGGGGGGGGGGGGGGGGGGGGGGGGGGGGGGGGGGGGGGGGGGGGGGGGGGGGGGGGGGGGGGGGGGGGGGGGGGGGGGGGGGGGGGGGGGGGGGGGGGGGGGGGGGGGGGGGGGGGGGGGGGGGGGGGGGGGGGGGGGGGGGGGGGGGGGGGGGGGGGGGGGGGGGGGGGGGGGGGGGGGGGGGGGGGGGGGGGGGGGGGGGGGGGGGGGGGGGGGGGGGGGGGGGGGGGGGGGGGGGGGGGGGGGGGGGGGGGGGGGGGGGGGGGGGGGGGGGGGGGGGGGGGGGGGGGGGGGGGGGGGGGGGGGGGGGGGGGGGGGGGGGGGGGGGGGGGGGGGGGGGGGGGGGGGGGGGGGGGCTAACCTGGAATCTGCAAACATTTTATTCAAAAAAGAGAAGACAAGGTAATATGTGCTCTTTGTTAGATCAATATCAATGCATATGAGAGCCACTCGACATTTTTATCGTGGTCTTCTCCTTGATATGACTCAATAAAAGGAAAAGAATTTCAGAGAAACACACTGAAATATTTTTGGAGTTTTTAGTTTTTCTTAAAGAAAGCAAATTAAAGAGAAAAACAAAAATGAGAAAAACTATTTACACGGGAGAGCTCCCAACAAGTAAAAGAA
Source organism: Thinopyrum obtusiflorum (assembly GCA_036873465.1). Classification (NCBI taxonomy): domain Eukaryota; kingdom Viridiplantae; phylum Streptophyta; class Magnoliopsida; order Poales; family Poaceae; genus Thinopyrum; species Thinopyrum obtusiflorum. The sequence continues at coordinate 2,468 of JAAAWM010009825.1, forward strand.
GAACAAGGAAATCTTTTTGGGTTTTCTTTTTAATAGTACAACTAAGTAAACTAGAAAGAAAAATCAAAAAGAAGCAAGAAACATTTTTTGGATTTTTTTCGAAGTTTTTCAAACACACAAGAAGAAAGCGAGAAAATAAATCTAGCATGGATAATACAATGAAAAAGTGTGAGTGCCGACAACCGGAATGAAATGTGTGAACATGAATGTAATGTCGGTGGAAATACGTACTCCCCCAAGCTTAGGCTTTTGGCCTAGCTTGGTAATCACCATCCGCTACCTGCATAATAATCAGAGTGATAGCTCACGGAGGCTCTTGGTGCAGCCTTCTTAGCCCGCCGAGCTGCCTCGATCTCCGCCTTGTACGCGCGGGCCTCGCTCTCAAGAAAATTTCTTCTTTTGCTGTCAAATTCAAAGAGAGCGGGCGCAGGCAAAGCAATATGCACAATGTTTTTTTATCGAACCTCAAGTTATAAGTATAATCAGTGATTTTGCCCATAAGGAACTTATGGCGTTTCATGGCATCAAAGTCTAAGTACTGAGTAGGCAAGATGGGGTCATGAGGAAGAGGTGTAATACCCACCTCCTTAGCTAAACGAGAAGCATAAATCCCACCATAAAAATAACCACTACCAGCGTTGTGTTGCAATCTGCGTGCAACAATCGCTCCAAGATTATAACATTTAATTCCGGTCAGAGCAATGTGTATGAGGCTCAAGTCAGGGGCACATAGTGTGCTGCAATCCTGCTTGCCTACAATGCATTTGCCATTAAAAAGTGCAAAGTATTGAATTGATGGGAAATGAATACTTTTTATTCTACCTTGTGTCACTCCTCTATCCTCACCGTAGCAAAGACTAGTAAAAAATGACTCATATTCACATCTTGGTAGCTCATCTAGCGAACCCCAAAATGGAATTTTACAAATACTACAAAACACTTCTAGAGGCATGGTAAACGGACGGTCATAAAGTTTAAACGAAACTCTAGACTCGCGAGGATTAAATTTAAATTCTTTAGTAAACGATTCTGTGAGGTTAAGATGCTGGTTGCACTTATCTTCAATGTAGGGATCAAGTTTGGCGTTGTGGACATATTGCTCAAATTCCTCTTTAATACCTGCACTCACCATAAAATCGTTGCACGGCCATAGGCATCATTTGATAGCGGCATCCCGTATTGAGCTTGCACTTGGTTCAACATAAGACCGACGCATCGAGCCACTACTAGATGATGTCTTCGTAGACCTCTTCCTCGTAGAACTCCTAAAGAATTGCATTTTTATTTGCGAACAATTTCTGAAAAAATTTGGGACACAAAATTTTTGTCAATAAAACTTCACAAGAGTGATAGCAACTACTCATAAGGGTCCATAGAGGCCATATTAAGCATTCAAACTACTTAGGACTCCAAGGATTCAACATGCAAGCTCATCTACAGCAGCACCAAGAGTAGCTAATTATTCCAAATATCAACCACTAAAGCAAAAACTAATTGAAGCAATGGAGGAGTCACATACAAAGTAGCAATCCCCCAAAACAGTTTCGGAAACGGAGCTTCGAGCAAAGAGATCGAAATCCGCGGGTTTGAGAGCAAGAACACGAGAGAGAGAGAGAGAGAGAGAGAGAGAGAGAGCAATGGTGATTTTTTTTCTGGAGGTAGGTGATGACATGGGCTAAAGAGATAAGTGAGGGGCCCACGTGGGGACCACAATCCACCAGGGCGCGCCCAGGTGGGTTGTGCCCACCTGGTGCACCCCCCTCTGATGTTATTTGTACTAAAAATCCAGAAAAAATTGTATTAAATTTTCAGGGCATTCCGAGAACTTTTATTTTTGGATCATTTTTTATTGCACGGGAAATTCAGAAAACAGAAAAAACATGGCATTTTATTTTATTTAACTAAGAAAAACAGAAAACAAAAGTTGGGAGCAAAAGGTTGTGCTTACTAAATTCATCAACTTCATACCTCTAAAAAATGATCCATTAATAAGGTTGATCAAGTCTTATTAACAACCACCTTCGATTAGCATGAAACCCCCCCCCCCCCCCCCCCCCCCCCCCCCCCCCCCCCCCCCCCCCCCCCCCCCCCCCCCCCCCCCCCCCCCCCCCCCCCCCCCCCCCCCCCCCCCCCCCCCCCCCCCCCCCCCCCCCCCCCCCCCCCCCCCCCCCCCCCCCCCCCCCCCCCCCCCCCCCCCCCCCCCCCCCCCCCCCCCCCCCCCCCCCCCCCCCCCCCCCCCCCCCCCCCCCCCCCCCCCCCCCCCCCCCCCCCCCCCCCCCCCCCCCCCCCCCCCCCCCCCCCCCCCCCCCCCCCCCCCCCCCCCCCCCCCCCCCCCCCCCCCCCCCCCCCCCCCCCCCCCCCCCCCCCCCCCCCCCCCCCCCCCCCCCCCCCCCCCCCCCCCCCCCCCCCCCCCCCCCCCCCCCCCCCCCCCCCCCCCCCCCCCCCCCCCCCCCCCCCCCCCCCCCCCCCCCCCCCCCCCCCCCCCCCCCCCCCCCCCCCCCCCCCCCCCCCCCCCCCCCCCCCCCCCCCCCCCCCCCCCCCCCCCCCCCCCCCCCCCCCCCCCCCCCCCCCCCCCCCCCCCCCCCCCCCCCCCCCCCCCCCCCCCCCCCCCCCCCCCCCCCCCCCCCCCCCCCCCCCCCCCCCCCCCCCCCCCCCCCCCCCCCCCCCCCCCCCCCCCCCCCCCCCCCCCCCCCCCCCCCCCCCCCCCCCCCCCCCCCCCCCCCCCCCCCCCCCCCCCCCCCCCCCCCCCCCCCCCCCCCCCCCCCCCCCCCCCCCCCCCCCCCCCCCCCCCCCCCCCCCCCCCCCCCCCCCCCCCCCCCCCCCCCCCCCCCCCCCCCCCCCCCCCCCCCCCCCCCCCCCCCCCCCCCCCCCCCCCCCCCCCCCCCCCCCCCCCCCCCCCCCCCCCCCCCCCCCCCCCCCCCCCCCCCCCCCCCCCCCCCCCCCCCCCCCCCCCCCCCCCCCCCCCCCCCCCCCCCCCCCCCCCCCCCCCCCCCCCCCCCCCCCCCCCCCCCCCCCCCCCCCCCCCCCCCCCCCCCCCCCCCCCCCCCCCCCCCCCCCCCCCCCCCCCCCCCCCCCCCCCCCCCCCCCCCCCCCCCCCCCCCCCCCCCCCCCCCCCCCCCCCCCCCCCCCCCCCCCCCCCCCCCCCCCCCCCCCCCCCACTTTCATCAAATTTCATTAAAGAGTTTACCTCTACCACCTTTGGTGGTGGTGTGTCAAGTCCATGTATTTCTTCAATAGGAGGTAAATTTTTAACATCCTCTCCTTTAATACCTTTTTCCTTCATACTTTCCAATCATCATAAATTTTCAATATATTATTCAATAGTTCCTCAGCTTGTTCAACAGTTCGTTCCCTGAAAACACAACCAACACAACTGTCTAGGAAGTCCTTAGAAGCATCGGTTAGTCCATTATAGAAGATATCAAGTATTTCTTTTTTCTTAAGAGGATGATCAGGCAAAGCATTAAGCAATTGGAGAAGCCTCCCCCAAGCCTGTGGGAGACTCTCTTCTTCAATTTGCACAAAATTAAATATTTCTTGTAAGGCAACTGGTTTCTTATAAGCAGGAAAATATTTTTCAGAGAAGTAACAAATCATATCCTGGGGACTACGCACACAACCAGGAGCAAGAGTATTGTACCATATCTTAGCATCACCCTTTAACGAGAACGAAAATAATTTGAGAATATAGTAGTAGTGAATCTTGTCATCATGAGCAAATAGGGTGGCTATATCATTTAATTTAGTAAGATGTGCCACAATAATTTCAGTTTCATAGCCATGGAAAGGATCAGATTCAACGAAAGTAATCAACTCTGGGTCGACAGAGAATTCATAATCCTTATCATCAACAAAGATAGGTGAAGTAGCAAACTTAGGATCACATTTCATTCTAGCATTCAAAGATTTTTCTTTCAGTTTGCATAATAATTTCTTAAGATCATCTCTATCATTGCAAGCAAGAAAATCTCTAGCTGTCTCCTCATCCATAACATAACCTTCGGGTATCTTAGGCAATTCATATCTAGGAGAGCTAGGCCTAATAGGTGTTTCAAGATTTTCAGTTTTAAGTATTTCATCAGTTTCCATAATTTCGTCAGTTTCAGCATTCTCAATATCTTTAGCTCTAGCAATTTGTTCATCAAGAAATTCACCTAGTGGCATATTATCATCAAGCAAGGTACTAGCATCATCATGAGTAGCATTCATAGCAGAAGTAGCATCATAAATAACTTGCGACATATTAGGATTAATAGCATGTGGTGGTGTTGCAAGTCTACTAAAAATAGAAGGTGAATCAAGTGCAGAGTGTGATGGCAGTTCCTTACCTCCCCTCGTCTTAGAGGGAAAAATCTTAGTCTTGGTATCCTTCAGATTCTTCATAGTGATAAATAGATAATAATCCCAAGTGACTCAACAAATATAGTTATGCTCCCCGGCAACGGCACCAGAAAAAGGTCTTGATAACCCACAAGTATAAGGGATCACAACAGTTTTCGAGGGTAGAGTATTCAACCCAAATTTATAGATTCGACACAAGGGGAGCCAAATAATATTTGTAAGTATTAGCAGTTGAGTTATCAATTCAACCACACCTGGAGATTAAATATCTGCAGCAAAGTGATCAGTAGCACAGTAATATGATAGTTTTGATAGCAGTGATGATAGTAGCAGTAACGGTAACAGTGATAGCAATGATTTTGTAGCAAGTGTAACAATAACAGCAGCAGTAGTAACTTAGCAAGAACAATATGTGGTAAATTCATAGGCATTGGATCAGTGAATTCGTTGGATGATATTCATCATATAACAGTCATAACTTAGGGCGATACAAAACTAGCTCCAGTTCATAAATATAATGTAGGCATGTATTCCGAAAATAGTCATACGTGCTTATGGAAAGAACTTGCATGACATCTTTTGTCCTACCCCCCCCCCCCCCCCCCCCCCCCCCCCCCCCCCCCCCCCCCCCCCCCCCCCCCCCCCCCCCCCCCCCCCCCCCCCCCCCCCCCCCCCCCCCCCCCCCCCCCCCCCCCCCCCCCCCCCCCCCCCCCCCCCCCCCCCCCCCCCCCCCCCCCCCCCCCCCCCCCCCCCCCCCCCCCCCCCCCCCCCCCCCCCCCCCCCCCCCCCCCCCCCCCCCCCCCCCCCCCCCCCCCCCCCCCCCCCCCCCCCCCCCCCCCCCCCCCCCCCCCCCCCCCCCCCCCCCCCCCCCCCCCCCCCCCCCCCCCCCCCCCCCCCCCCCCCCCCCCCCCCCCCCCCCCCCCCCCCCCCCCCCCCCCCCCCCCCCCCCCCCCCCCCCCCCCCCCCCCCCCCCCCCCCCCCCCCCCCCCCCCCCCCCCCCCCCCCCCCCCCCCCCCCCCCCCCCCCCCCCCCCCCCCCCCCCCCCCCCCCCCCCCCCCCCCCCCCCCCCCCCCCCCCCCCCCCCCCCCCCCCCCCCCCCCCCCCCCCCCCCCCCCCCCCCCCCCCCCCCCCCCCCCCCCCCCCCCCCCCCCCCCCCCCCCCCCCCCCCCCCCCCCCCCCCCCCCCCCCCCCCCCCCCCCCCCCCCCCCCCCCCCCCCCCCCCCCCCCCCCCCCCCCCCCCCCCCCCCCCCCCCCCCCCCCCCCCCCCCCCCCCCCCCCCCCCCCCCCCCCCCCCCCCCCCCCCCCCCCCCCCCCCCCCCCCCCCCCCCCCCCCCCCCCCCCCCCCCCCCCCCCCCCCCCCCCCCCCCCCCCCCCCCCCCCCCCCCCCCCCCCCCCCCCCCCCCCCCCCCCCCCCCCCCCCCCCCCCCCCCCCCCCCCCCCCCCCCCCCCCCCCCCCCCCCCCCCCCCCCCCCCCCCCCCCCCCCCCCCCCCCCCCCCCCCCCCCCCCCCCCCCCCCCCCCCCCCCCCCCCCCCCCCCCCCCCCCCCCCCCCCCCCCCCCCCCCCCCCCCCCCCCCCCCCCCCCCCCCCCCCCCCCCCCCCCCCCCCCCCCCCCCCCCCCCCCCCCCCCCCCCCCCCCCCCCCCCCCCCCCCCCCCCCCCCCCCCCCCCCCCCCCCCCCCCCCCCCCCCCCCCCCCCCCCCCCCCCCCCCCCCCCCCCCCCCCCCCCCCCCCCCCCCTGTCTCAACTCTCAATCCCTTGTGACTGCAACCACCAGCTCGCCACTCCACCTACATCGATCCCTTGTGACTCCTTGAAACGATGAAATCTTGATTCATCACCAATGGACTCTTGTCCAACTCTCGAACCAGCGATTCCCAATCCCCGCCGCCACCTCCCACTATGTCGGGCTTCCACCAACCGCTTATCGTACTCCCTTGCCGCCTCCAGTAGGCCACCAACCGAAGGAGGCCGTGTCGGTGCTTGACTGATCGCCCATCAACACTTGAAGTTTAGACTCATTTCACTACTTCTCAAAATCTAAATGTTAAATATTATACCCATCGAATACCCTGGACATGGGTGTCAATTTATACCCATATGTGTATTAAAATGGGTGGGTATATAAAAATTATATGGGTATGAGTTTGGGTAGAAGGGGGTTGTACCCACCCATACCCTACCCATTGCCATCCCTACTCGGGATGCACAAGATGCTTGGCACTTGGCGGCACTCGGGATGCCCGGCGCTCGACGCCGCTACTCCACCACCACCTGCGGTTTTGCGAGGAGGGCGGCAACGACCGCAGCATTGGTGTGCTCCACATCCTCCCACGTTTGGAGGGGCGCCACGACGGCGTGGCCATGCACCGTCGGGTAGGCTTGGGGTTGCTTCCCCCTCTCCCTACCCCTCTCCCTCCTCATCCTCCTCCTCTAGCGATTTGGCTCTGGCGGCCTCCTCCACATCGTTAACGTTGTTAGAGCTCGGGGAATTGACCGACACGATGACGGGCGAAGGTGCCGGCATGAGTAGGTGAAACCGGTGGGTCGGGAGCAGCCTCAACGTGGCGATGTTGGGGCGTGGCCTTGGCAGATTGAGCAGCAACGAATATCTCGAATCCTATTACAACATGATTTGGGGGGTCCGGGGCGCCGGTTGGAATTTATAGCGGTGGAGAGGTCAACCGAGCGGTGCGCCGATAATCGTGCCATTTTTTCGAGTGGGAGGAGCACGTAGGAGATTTGTGGAGAACAAGTGTTTCCTCATCAAATTTGAGAAGAAGAAAAAATGTTTTGAGGCTTATCTTCTCAAATTTTTGAGTTGTAAATTTGAGGGTTCCATTACCTGATGTTTAACTCCTAAGAAATGTCCATATGAGGAGTTAAGAATTTTGTAGAGTTCGATTAGAGATGCTCTCGTTGGAAACAAAAGGCAAGGTGATGTACAACTTTGCTGTTTGGTTTTATTGGTCGTGTTGCCGCTAAAGTCAGGTAAGCGCGGCAGCGGCGCGTACTGATTTGTGGCGCAGGACGATGCCCCGGCTTTGGTCTCATCTCATCTATCTCGCATTGATTTCTATTTGAATTTGGTTGTGGCCCTAAATATTTCTTCGGTACACCTAGTCCAGCTCCAGCCACGATGAACTACAGTACAGTAGTGGGCAGCAAAAATATGTAACCTCTCCTGCCATTACTTTGCAGAAATGGGACAGTTCAACCGTTACCGTTGTCCTAACGATATGCAGGACTGTCCAACAGGATGCTTTGACTAGACGCATCGCTCAACGAACAACAGGCAGGACGTCCGGACTGCTTCTTTAAAATATGAACAAGCCTATTTCAAATATATCTAGTACGCTAGACGCAGTCAAAAAGAAAAATGATACTTCACACAATTTTATTCTCTTATTATTTACCACACTCCATCGGTTTCTTTCTCCCTTTTATAAGCAAGACTCCAGTAGGTGTCAGACGTTCGATCTAGGGAGGGGCTGGAGCGGACGACTGGTTCGCGTAAATTTTCTCCCGCATCCGTCCACGGACAGGGGGAGCAGTCCGCGGACACGGATACGGGAGGCCATCATCCAACGCTGTCCACATACATTTCAAACACCTTTTCAACAAACTGAGTGAGGTTCATGCAAACATAATGGATTTCATACAAACCGAACGAAAACGTTTATATTTTAGACATATTTATAACTAAAAACGATACCGGACTATGATAAAACTAGCCTACGGCCGGCGCCGGCGAATATCCATTCCGACGACATGGATACACTAGTAGAAAAAGGGGCTTTAGTCCCGGTTGGTAAGGCCCTTTAGTCCCGGTTTTCGAACCGGGACTAAAGGGTCGTTACTAATGCCTCTCCCCTTTAGTCCCGGTTCTTACACGAACCGGGACTAAAGGGCGTGGCCACGTGGAGCTCCACCTTTAGTCCCGGTTGGTAACACCAACCGGGACTAAAGGAAATTTTATGATTTTTTTTTGAATTTTTTTTTTCAAATTTCTGAATTATTTTAACCTCTAGTCTGTAATCACCACCCCTCATCACTGCTAAATTTATCCTCTAACCATCCATCATCATTCCAAATCATCTAACTTCCCGAACGGTCACCCATCCTCCCACTCCCCCAGCCTGAGCACGCTTAACTTCCGGGTTCTATTCTCCCTCGTTTCCAAGTCTGCACTTGTTGTTTTTCTGACAATAGTAAGATGTCAATCCTATTAACCTTCAGGAATTTTGCTTGAGCATGAAGTGACACATTTCACTGTTTGAGTGTGAAACTATTGTTTTTAAAAAACAATAATTATTTAGTAACACTAATATTTCTTGAATAATTAGTTTGACCACAGTTTGACCATATTTGACCAAAATTCGAAATAACTGAAATAATTATTTAGTAACACTAATATTCTAGAATAATTAGTTTGACCATTGTTTGACCACAGTTTGACCACAGTTTGACCAGATTTGACCACATTTTTTCCAAAAAAAATTGAAACTATATTTTTTTCTGTTACTAGTGGCGCACCTAGCAAATGGTGCGCCACTAGTAAGTTTGAATTTTTTTTGATTTTTTTCACTCTAGATCTTAAAAGCCCCGTAACTTTTTTTCTGTTAGGTTTTTGAGGATTTTGAAAATGTTTAACGGGGTTCCCCTTGTTAAATTCTTATGTAACTTTTCGAGGAGATGATTTTTCATATAAAAAACTTTTTAATCCGAGTTCGTATGCAAAAGTTATGCCCATTTTACAAATTCCCCCCCCCCCCCCCCCCCCCCCCCCCCCCCCCCCCCCCCCCCCCCCCCCCCCCCCCCCCCCCCCCCACCAACCGGGACTAAAGGTCTAACCTTTAGTCCCGGTTGGTGCCACCAACCGGGACTAATGGGCATCGCACCCTTTAGTCCCGGTTCGTGGCACGAACCGGGACTAAAGGGCCCAGGTGAACCGGGACTAATGCCTTAGCCGCACGAACCGGGATAAATGCTCACATTAGTCCCGGTTCGTGACTGAACCGGGACTAATGTGAAAACTGCCCCGTAACCAAAGCCCTGTTTTCTACTAGTGATACCCTTGACTAGTCTATTGCCAGCCGCGGTGGATCTCCATTGTCGCCTCCATGTCCGACAATCGTGAGCCTCGGAAGTATATGCTTCAGCGCAAAGGGCGGCTCAAGCCCCCATCGCTCATCGGAGTGGAACCGCGGGCTGATGCTTCAGCCGGGGGAAGAGTCCCTACACTACTTTCTAAAAATATGAGCAAACCTAGCTTAAATATACATAGGACACTATGCGCGGTCAAAAAGAAAGAGAGACTTCACATAATTTTATTCATTTATTATATACCCTAAACAGAACCCTGTTAGTCATGCTCTTTCCTACATGGTAGATGCCTGTCCCCAAACGATCCTTATGAAAGCTTTCCATTCGCAGGAAAAAAAAAAACCTCACTCTCCATCGTTTTCTTTCTCACTTTTATAAGGAAGACATTAAAGGCTTGAGGAAAATGCCAATTGAAACAAATAAGATGCCACAAAGAGGGATGCTCATTCATGGAGCTAAGTGTGTGGTCATCACCCCTTCCGCCTTGAATCCACCCCCCTCGAGGCCAATAACTTCGTCACACCAACCGTGACCCGACAAAAGGCACCATTGTTGGTATCACGATGCTTTGTCGGCATGTTTCACATAGGTAGAATATCCGCCGACAAAAGGGAGAGGGTGCGACGGGGGAGGTGACTTTACACGTATCGTAGAGTTTGGATAGAAACAAAGAGCGTGTTGCCGTCACTCAACCCCACTAAACGTGATATACCTAGGCAGGCCTTGAAATCCACTATCCACGCTACATTTTTGTCGCGGAATGACTTCTATTTCTACTCGCGGTGTCTCTTATTTCGCGAGGAGGGTCTTGTTTTCTTACAGAGGTTTATGTGGAATCGTAAACACATTAGAGGCAAATTCCTCGATGTTAAAAAAGAAAAGATACAAATTCCTTGATGCAAGAAAAACATGAACAAAAACAGCCATTCACGATACTTTCTTCTACGAAAGGGCTTCTATTTTCATTTTCTTAGGGTCTATGTTTCGTATAGACGTGGAATCATAATGCATCAGATAGACGCCGGGAAACTTCTATTTCTATACAACCTTTTTTATGAGTATCTATATGTGTTTTCATATATAGAACTTTGCATGGGATCTGAGTGAAGGCGCACATTCTTCATCACTTTATATATAGACGGAAAAAAGTTGCACATTTTATAAGCTCTAGTCTGGATAGAGCCTAGGGTATCGAAGATGCACTTTACAGCGAGATACCTGGGAGGGATCCCTTTTGCTTAGGGCAATCTCTCCATCCCCGCGAGACCAATGAAAGCGCCGAACGGTCACACTCACCACACGAAACAGGGACCAATTTTGAACGACCGCCCAATCGCAAACTGCAACGTACACACGCAACGCAAGAGGAAGAAAGAAAGGATTTATTATCATCACCTCCCCACAAATCCCTCCTCGATTCCCCATTCCCCATCGATTCGATCCCCACCCCAGCCGAAACGGACCGAGGAAAAAAAACCATTTCTTTTCGCTTCTCGCCACACCACCACCACTGCGAATATGCTGTCCCCAGCCACGCCGGCCGCCCCCTGATCCCCAATGCCCCCGCGCCGCCGCCCCGCCGCCCCGCCCTCGATCTGCCCCGCGCCGCCCCACGCTGACCGCCCGGCCCTTCCCCTCCTTGCTCGCCCCCCTCCCCTCCGCCGCCCTGCCCTGCCCTGCCTGCCGCTCCTCCCCTCTCGCGGCCGACCCGGACGGGGTTGAGGCTGGGGTCCAGGGGACGGCTAGGGTTTTCCTCCTACGATTCGCGCGCCGCCGGGCTCCTACCGACTCTTGCTCGCTCCGCTGAGCGGCGCCTGCGGTTCGCCTGCGGTTCCGTGTCGCCCTAGGGATTGGCTCTTTGCTCTTCTTCTTGCTGCGGAAGCGCGGCCCCGGGGAGCTCCGGGGCTCGATCCGCGAGGCTTTCGGCGGCGCATTCTGTGGCCTCGCAAGTCCCCGAGGGCTTGAAGCTTCGATTCGGCCGATTTGGCCGGCTCTCGGCTGTGCAAAGCGCGGCCTTTTAGCTTGACGGCGCCCCTGCCAAGCATTTTCCCAGGTCTCGCTGCTGATATTGGAGGGAACCATGGCGGAGAACATCGATCTGGTGCTGGAGTTCCTCAAGAAGAACCGGTTCGCCAAGGCCGAGGCCGCCCTCCGCGGGGAGCTCAGCGCCACCAACGGGCAGAAGCAGAGGCGTGCGCCCGAGCCCTCGCCCAAGGAGGAGGACGAGCGGGAAGGCTCCGAGGTGGGCTCCACCGCGGGGCCGAGAGGCGCCGCTTCTTCCGTGAGAAGCGCCGACTCGTCGAGGGAGTTCATTGTCAAGGAGATTGACGTCGGAGGCCTGGCAAATGGATCTGATGGGAAGAAGGGGCTGGGGATTGGCCTGCCTCTGGAGAACAACAACACAGGGGATCTGTACCCATGGAACTTCAGCATCGCCAACAGCACCGTGGAGCAGCTGGCCGAGCTTCTGGTGTCTGAGGAAGTGCCAAGGCATCGCCGCACATCGTTAACTGAGAAGAGGGACCGGGGTGTTGGAACCGAGCAGCCCGTTCCGGTGCTGGAGCAGAAGGTGTCGTTTGGAAGAGGGAAGGGGAAAGTTGACGCCGCAGGGAGAAGTGAAGTCAGTGAACCAGGCCATTCGAGTGACAAGAATCTGGTCCCAGAAAAGGAGGAGCCCTTGAATGGCTATGCAGTCAAGACGGTGCTTCCATTTCCCACAGAAATCCCGTCGTCTAGTTACCATAGTGCGCACCAGGATGGAAATGAGAGGAAAGATACGAAGAAGAGCGTCAATGCCGATGGTTCGGGAAAAGCAGCAAAGAGGCAGCCTGATGAGGGGAACAGGCAGTATTACTCAGGGAAGTCCCAGAGTAATGTGGATCACGTTGCTGACCGTTGCTTCGACCTGCAGCTTATGGGAAATAGCCAACGCGAAGAGTTTCCAAAGTTGCCTCCTGTGCGGCTCAAGTCCGAGGATAAGCTTGTTAATATGAACTGGGAGGAGAAGATCGATCATCATGGATCTGGATCCAACGACCCTAGCACTGACCATGTCTTTATGATTGGATCTTATCTTAATGTTCCCATTGGGCAGGACATTACATCATCAGGTATGTTGTTTACAAATTTGATAGTGACAATGGCAACATGATCATCTTTTAATTACAACAGTAGCTGCAAATTGATTCTACCTTACTCTTGAGCCGCACAGCAGATTGCTCTGTGTACATATTTACAAAACCTACTACTCCCTCCGTTCCTAAATATTTGTCTTGATCCTCCAAAGTCCGAACTTGGAAGTGACGGCCCTCGCGTCGCTCCCTCCCCAGGGGCGACTCGGGCGGCGACCAAATCGCCAAGGCCTCCGGCCGCCCCCACCCCTTCCTCCCCCTCGCCGTCGCCGGCGCCTCCCGCGGGCAAAGTTCGCGTGGAGCAGGCGGCGGCGGGGCTCCTTTTTCTGCGGCGGGCGGTGCCTCCCTCGAGCAGGGGAGCTCTTGGCGGCGCGGCGTCGGGCGGAGGGCGGCGGCGGCAGCAGCGTCGCGCCTCTCGCGTCTCGGGCGTCCGTGCGCTGCGGCTTCGTCGGCATTGGGGCGCTGGTGGCGGCGCGCGCGGCGCTTGCTGCTGCCCGTCCTTTGGGGATCGGATCCGCCCGGATCTGGCTCCCCTGCGGCGGCTGCGTTTCGCGGACGCTGGCAAGCCGGGGCGGCGGCCCCGGGCATGGTGGCAGCGCCTTCCCCTCCTCCCTTGACCGGCACTTGGACGGGGGTGGTGCTGATGCTGACCACCGCGGATCTGGGCGCCTAGCCCCTTGATTCGTCGGCGGTGGTGCTCGGGCGTGCGGCTGTGGAGGCGCTTCGGCGGCGGCCGGTCGTCCTCGAGTGCCAGGGGCTCCTCCCTCGGCTGTGGAGCTGCGGTGGTGGCGGAGGGCCGCAGTTTGGACGGCGGCGCGGCGGCGCGGCGACGGTGGGTGTGCTGCGGCGGTCGCGGAGATTGGTCTCCGGCCGCCGGGACGTGGTGTGCGGGTGGCTGTGGTGGGTGCTGTGATGCTTCCTTCTTAGCTTGTTGTGCTCCTGTGCTCAGGGCTCCCTTGTGGAGCCTGGCAGTGGTTTTGGGACTCGGGCGAAAGTCTGGCACTTAGGTGCCGATGATGGCGGCGTCCCTGTGCGTCGCATTCCTTCCTGAAGGCTTCATCGATGAGTCCTTTCTACCGCCGCGGATGTCAGGTGGTCTCCGGGTGAAAATCCAAGCTTCTTCGGTGCGGCATGTTTGAGGTGGTGGTCGGGTGGTGGTGGTGCGGCCGGTTTGGGGTCGACGGTGGCTGGAGCCCCTCTTTGGTGGTGTTCTTCTTGTGTTCATGCTCCTGTGCTTTTTGGTGTGTCTCTGCTTGGCGATGTCAAGCGACTTCGCCGGTGGCACACAGGTGTCGTGGCGTCGTCTCGGCCTCGCGTGACTGTTCGAATGCACCCCCGACGCAGGTGGTGTCGTGGCGTTGTGCAGTCTTGGTTGCGTGATGCCTTCGATTGCGTCGACGGTACAGTGTCATGGGTCTGTCTGCTTGGCGATGCCGGCTTTGCCTGCGGTACACAGGCGCCGTGGCGTCGTCTCGGCCTCGCGTGACCGTTCGAATGCACCCCTGACGCAGGTGGTGTCGTGGCGTTGTGCAGTCTTGGTTGCGTGATGCCTCCGATTGCGTCGATGGTGCAGTGCCATGGCTTGGTCTCGGCTGGCCAATGCCGTTCGATCTCACTGGTGGTGCTTTGTGCTGTGTCGGGGCGTGTTTTCCCTCTTTGTTCTCCCCTGTTTATTTGTTGTGGTGTGTTGTATTTTTGCTTTACCTCTTCTCCTCCTGTGCCCCCTGTAATTCTGGTTCACTTGAACCCATCCTGCAAAAGGCTGCGAAGCTTTATAGGCAATTTGAATACAATTCAGGTGGGGGAGTTCTCTCCCCCCCGGTGACCTTCAAAAAAAAAAAATATTTGTCTTTCTAGAGATTTCAACAAGTGACTACATACGAAGCAAAATGAGTGAATCTACACTCTAAAATATGTCTATATACATCCGTATGTGGTAGTCCATTTGAAATCTCTAAAAAGACAAATATTTAGGAACGGAGGGAGTATATTTTTTTCTACAGAACTGCGACTGTGTAGCTCATACCTACCACATGAAACTGCAACTTTTAGATAATTCAGTACATTTGGCCCTTCTTTGTGTGAACAACTGAACATTACAAAGATTTGTAGAAAATTGTGCACATCACAGCATCACAATTAGGAAGATGACTATACAGGCACTAGTTCGAGATATTTATTCCATTTTTCTTTGTGTTGAACATGAGCATATGACAATAGAAATTGTGAAGTCTCCTACGACTTGAATGGTTTTGTTTAGAGTTTTAATGAACTTGTAACAATTGTCCACTTCGCTTCTTGGGAAGTAATTGTTCTAGAGTCATTGCCGTTGTCCCCTTTTAAGAACTCTGCAGCTTTATTTTATGTCGGTTTGTGCCAAACTTGTTTGTTTATCCTTCTAATTGTCTATTGAGCAAATAACAACTCTCCTTGACCTAGAAGTTGTCCAGACCAAATCACCAGAATTGTCATCTTGGTTCTGTAGGACAGCAAGCTTGAGATAACATGATTTGTACTGTATATGCCTTTGATAGAGAACAAAAGCATCAGCTGAAGCAGGTTATTTGTTAGAGTTCTTGTGTGGAGAGTTTTTCGTGGCAAAATAAAAATCACATTTTCTGACAAAACTCTGCTTTTGTTGAAGTTTCTAGACAGACATATTAGCTTGTATCCTTGCTATGCTACATACTACATACACACAGTTACATGCATCTTTGTCTGATCCTTCAGTAATCATGCATAGTTTGGCGGCATTATCACATGAGCCAAATGAGAGACCTTTTTTACATTTCAAGGACACTTGCCTTTAAAGCATATGATCTTTTATATATTTTGGCAGCACTCTCATATGCCATACTTTTATAATTGTGTTCTGTTCCTTCTTTTTCCCAAAGGAATATTTAGTGGTCATTTCCCATTTGCTTGTTGATCTTATATGAGATTTTTAAAATTCAAAACTCAAGTCTTCTGGAAACTTTGATCTTTGATAGTATCAGTAGGCAAATTGAATCTTCGATGGTAAGTCTTTTTCTTTGCATTTGAAGGGCACTTGTCTTTTAGAGCATATGCTCTTGTAAAGGGATATGTACCACTCATTTCACATTTTCCTGTAGATCTTATGCGAGCTAAAAGAGAACCCAGGACTCAACCTGCGTGAAATTTCATGTTTGATAGTGTGAATATTCAAATTTGCAACAGTGAAATGTTTCTTGCTCTAGGATGAAAATACTGAAACTATATAGGAGTGTTTTCCCATGCTTCAGAGCTGCTATAGTGCTCTACTGTATGTTCACTTATCTGAGTTTGGCTAATCTTTTGGCATTTAACACTTGACCTACATGTTAACACATTCAGGTGGAAGACGCACGGTTGGCAGTAGTTGGTTATCTGTCAGCCAAGGCATTGCAGAGGATACTCCTGACATGGTTTTTGACACACTTGGTGATGATTTGCTTGAGTATCCAAATGAGTATTGGGACTCTGATGAGTATGACGATGACGACGATGTTGGCTACACCCGACAACCAATTGAGGATGAAACTTGGTTTCTTGCACATGAGATTGACTATCCTAGTGACAATGAGAAGCCAACTGGTCACACAAGTGGCGCTGATCGACATGATCGTCCTACAAAGGATGATGACGATGACCAATCATTTGTTGAAGAGGATTCTTACATATCTGGTGAGCAGTATTTTCATGGGGAAAACATCGCACCGATAGGTACTTCGGAGCGGCCAATAGGACATGGGATTCCTGATAATGATATGATACCCCAGTATGATGGTCAACTTTTGGATTCAGAAGAACTAAATTTGATGCATTCTGAACCGGTATGGCAGGGTTTTGTGTCACAGAATAATGAACTAGGCATGTTAGGAAATGGGAAATTCCTTAATGATTCTGCACGACCTCATCCTGATGACCCTTTTGTTGAGGATGATCAGCACGGTTCAGTCAGGTCGATTGGTGTTGGTATAAGTAGTGATGCTGCTGACATTGGCAGTGAGGTGCGTGAAAGTCTGATTGGAGGAAGCAGTGAAGGGGACATAGAATACTTCAACGAAAGTAATCTGAGTGTTAGTGGAAAGAGACACTCTCAGCAAGAAACAGAAAAGAAAAAGGTTAATGCGAATGGAGCCAAACAGGACCAAATAAACTATGATATCCAAAAGGGCAATATGCCACCAGGAGCAGCTTATGGTGATGGTGGATTTTCTTTTCCACCGCCGCTGCATTCTGGAAAAAATACCGAATCAGATGTTAAGTCTTCATGGTCAAAGAAGGATGATTATTCAATCAATGATCCTGATGACTGTCAAAATGGCACGGTATCAGATGATACACTTGCCACATGGAAGAAAAGGAACAGTGTCTCTTCCCTAAGGAGCTCTCGAGATGAAATGACTTCTGATGTTGTTAGATCAAGAAACTCAAGCGCATCGTCTGCTCTGAACAATACTTATGATGAAGTGGAGGAAACAATGAATGCTCGTCATCAGAAACTAGATGATGCACAAGAAGAGGAGACCGGTACCACGTTAGATGACGAGGAAGCAGCAGCATTGCAAGAACAAGTAAGGCAGATAAAGGCCCAGGAGGAAGAATTTGAAACTTTCAATCTGAAGATTGTGCATAGGAAAAATAGGTACCTTTTTTAGTCCTTGATTCCTTGACCGCTCTTTTTTATTCCTGTGTTAAGCTTAAAAGGAAATGGACAGGCCTACTTCTCTATTTGTGCTTGGTGTTTACATTTAGAATGGAACAATGTGTATTTGTTTCTGTGTAAAGATGCTTGTTTACTCTGACATTTATCTTCTGTAAACGTTAAAACAGAACTGGTTTCGAAGAAGACAAAAATTTCCATGTTGTTCTCAATTCTGTTATTGCTGGTCGTTACCATGTCACGGAGTATTTGGGATCAGCAGCATTCAGCAAAGCTATCCAGGCACATGATTTACACACAGGAATGGACGTGTGTGTTAAAATCATTAAGAACAACAAAGATTTTTTCGACCAGAGCCTTGATGAGATCAAGCTTCTGAAATATGTGAACAAGCATGACCCTGCTGACAAGTACCACCTTTTGCGCCTATATGATTACTTCTACTATCGGGTAAGTATGAGTTTTTTTTTAATCTTTTCCCGATGCCTTCTTGGTCTTATTTAGTTCCCATGGAGCATATACTTTTTTCAAGTTTAGGGTTGAGATATATGTTCCCATTGATTTTACTGAAGCATTTTCCTTCATTTTTTTATGGAAGCTGCATATATGAACAGCGCATTATGGTAAATTCGAGATCTTGATTATATGCTTTTAATATTAATTTTGTTGATACATTATTTCATTTGTTTGTCAGTTTTTCTCCTTTTCTTTATAAACATTTCCTCTCCAGTTATCTTGGCATTAATTTCTCGTGTAGACTAACTTTTATAGTTCCTACACATTAAGGCAGGGTTGGAGATCCTCGTGCTATTTGATCCATTAGAATTGCCATATTTGTTTGTTTTTGCAATTATTGAGATTTGGCAAATGATCTAATCCCTTCCCCTCAGTCCACTGCATCTTGTAATGAAATTTGCTATGTTTGGTGTTGCACTTGTTTCAAACACAATTGGAGGATTATTTGTTCATACTATGAAGCTCTAGGAGTTTAGTTTATTTTGTAAATAAAAATTCTTTGAGATTCTTTGTCAAGTCGATTCATTAGAACGTTTGGGTTCTATCTTTAGTCATTGTCAAATTTAGATTAGGGCGTCCTGTGACGAAGTCAGCTCTGTTCTCTAGTACTTAGTTGAAGTATTTGTTTGCAGGAACATTTGTTGATAGTTTGTGAACTTCTGAAGGCAAATTTGTATGAATTTCAAAAGTTTAACAGAGAATCAGGAGGCGAGGTTTACTTTACGATGCCAAGATTACAGGTATCATTTAGCTTTATCACCTATTAATGCTGATTCAGTGTTCTCGTTAAGCAATTGGACATGAATCAACTTTTCATGCTGGTAATTGATCAATTTCTTTGATGGATCCGTTTTGCAGTCAATAGCCATTCAGTGTTTGGAGTCGCTACAGTTTCTGCATGGACTTGGTCTTATTCATTGTGATCTAAAGCCAGAGAATATATTGGTAAAGAGCTATAGTAGATGTGAAATTAAGGTCATTGACCTTGGCAGTAGCTGTTTTGAGACTGATCATCTATGCTCATACGTTCAATCGCGATCTTACCGTGCACCTGAGGTTATACTGGGCTTACCTTATGACAAAAAGATAGATATATGGTCACTTGGATGTATTCTAGCAGAACTTTGCACTGGGAATGTAAGTGACTATCGCATGCTGATGATTACTGTTCTTAACCGTTATATTTATTGTCATTCTTTCATTGTTTGTTTCTGTAACAATCTTTTAGCGACATATAATAGAAAGAGCCTGTAATGCAAACCCACAGTTTAATCACATAAAAGGAGAACTTTTCTTTCAGCGCATATTTCTTTAATGTCTTTACCATAGATCTATGTTTCAGGTTCATTAACAGTACTAGTATGGAAATGAGGCAATTAGAAACTATATACCTCATTAACAGAAGCTATTTTATTTTTCTTTCGCCTGTCTATGTTATATGTTTAGTTGTCAACAGTAAAATATATATTTGGTGTTTCTTCTTACACATGCAGAATATGTTAGCTAATCTTTCTATTGGTATATGCTCTTCAGGTTCTTTTTCAAAACGATTCTCCTGCGACATTACTTGCACGTGTGATGGGCATCATTGGTTCCATAGAACAAGCTATGCTTGCACAGGGGCGTGATACTTATAAATACTTCACAAAGAATCACATGTTGTATGAAAGAAATCAGGTTTGAACTCTTCAGCCATGTTTCTTTTTCACTCACGCGCACCTCTTTCAGATTCCTCCTTGAAATATTTTCATTTCTAAAATAAGTTGCAATTGGTTGTGCTTCAGGAGAGTAGCAGGCTAGAATACTTGATTCCAAAGAAGACTTCATTGCGGCACCGCTTGCCCATGGCCGATCAAGGTTTCATCGAGTTTGTTTCATACCTTCTCGAGGTGAATCCGAAAAAGCGCCCAAGCGCCTTGGAAGCATTGAAACACCCGTGGCTTTCTTTTCCTTACGAGCCAATATCGTCATGACATGGTTACTGCTGTTGGATCATCATGTTTGCACCATATTGAGTGCCTTAATCATCTGTCTTGGCACCTTAAGCAAGCACCATGAAGTTTTGATGGATCAAGATGATGAAATCTGTTCTAGCACGAGCCACCCATGGAAACAAACGTTCAGGTTTAAGCGCGATCCTGATTCAAACCGATCAGTATGTGGCGCCTGCTTCTGGGATGGTCTTTTGCTCCCTGTACTAGAAATGCCCTGTGTTGTGGTGTAATATAACTCTGGGTTTTGTCTATTGTCTGGCTCCAGTATAACAGGCCATTTGGTTAGAGGTACATTTTGAAACCCATTTTTCTTGTAGGAATAGGGCTGTCATGTTGTACATGGTGTGATTATTATTGTCCAACCTTGTGGTGCCATGCTGTGCACGTCTATTCTTATGGTTCTTCTGTACATCTCGTGCCATCGGGTGCTTGTTCTGCAGAGAAGCATGATGCCAGGTTTTACACATGCTATTTTTAGTCTTAGGATTGGGCCAAAATTCATCTTTACTGTTGCTGGGCTACCTTCTTTTTTAACATGCTGGGGATTCGCAGAAAATCGATCTGTGAAACTCATTGAAGTTCTTATTTGATCGTTTTGAAAAAGTTGAGTTTTGATTCTTTAGTTGTTTTTCAATCTTACCTGAACCATTCAGTTTCCATCATCTGCAGCATGTATATAGAGATGTGATTTGTACTGGCTTTGATACGTAGGGACGTGATCTGTATTGACATTGATATCGGGGCACGTGAACAGTTTTTGCTTGTTTCGAACTCAGGAGAACAAACACGAGGTTTGTCTGGAATTTGACACGCAGAAGTTGTGTACGGTACAGTTCTGATTCTCCACACTTCTGCTTGATTAGACAGAGAATAGAAAAGAGTGCGTCTGAACTTTTCGAATGTAAACACTAGGGCTACGTTCCCCCCCCCCCCCCCCCCCCCCCCCCCCCCCCCCCCCCCCCCCCCCCCCCCCCCCCCCCCCCCCCCCCCCCCCCCCCCCCCCCCCCCCCCCCCCCCCCCCCCCCCCCCCCCCCCCCCCCCCCCCCCCCCCCCCCCCCCCCCCCCCCCCCCCCCCCCCCCCCCCCCCCCCCCCCCCCCCCCCCCCCCCCCCCCCCCCCCCCCCCCCCCCCCCCCCCCCCCCCCCCCCCCCCCCCCCCCCCCCCCCCCCCCCCCCCCCCCCCCCCCCCCCCCCCCCCCCCCCCCCCCCCCCCCCCCCCCCCCCCCCCCCCCCCCCCCCCCCCCCCCCCCCCCCCCCCCCCCCCCCCCCCCCCCCCCCCCCCCCCCCCCCCCCCCCCCCCCCCCCCCCCCCCCCCCCCCCCCCCCCCCCCCCCCCCCCCCCCCCCCCCCCCCCCCCCCCCCCCCCCCCCCCCCCCCCCCCCCCCCCCCCCCCCCCCCCCCCCCCCCCCCCCCCCCCCCCCCCCCCCCCCCCCCCCCCCCCCCCCCCCCCCCCCCCCCCCCCCCCCCCCCCCCCCCCCCCCCCCCCCCCCCCCCCCCCCCCCCCCCCCCCCCCCCCCCCCCCCCCCCCCCCCCCCCCCCCCCCCCCCCCCCCCCCCCCCCCCCCCCCCCCCCCCCCCCCCCCCCCCCCCCCCCCCCCCCCCCCCCCCCCCCCCCCCCCCCCCCCCCCCCCCCCCCCCCCCCCCCCCCCCCCACAAGGTTTCACAAGGGGATCATCAGAAGCAATCAAGCAATTAATAGAAACAAGGGTTAACAAGCAAATACAAAAACAAGTAACTCTCACGCTATGTAGACTCCCATCGGAAATTACACGCTGATGGTTGTACCACAGTATTTTTTCTGATGCTCCAAAGTAGTTTTGAAGGTCAGTGCCTCCTGATTCGACAGAAAACTGATGATTCCCGAATGAAAATGATGTTCGACAAGGAGGTCATCACGAGTAATCAAGCAATGAATAGCAACAAAGAAAGACCAACATCAACTACTGAAACAACATAAACAACAAAATCTGTTCATACTAAACAAGTAGCGTCAGCAATGTTGGTAAGATCATTACGTTAAAATCAAGGGAATAAAAAAACATCAAGGGAATAAACTGAATGTGCAAACCTCAAATGCAGGAAAAGTAAGTGGCCTAAATTCTACCTTGGTAAATTAATTCGTTGCTGATGCTATCAGACTTCTATATTATTTTCATGAACATTTTGATCCGGGGCATGATAGATTTTAATGACAACCCAAACATCGTAGCAATACATTAAACATCTTGGTGATTTAAGCATGCTACATATCAGCATGTACATCCCAGAAAAAATTAAGTAGAGTATATCTAATTACTAAACCACTATACTTCAATGCAGGAAACAATAAAAACAAGATAAATTAGTTCAAACCAAGTAAAAGAACTTAGTAAGAGCAAAAAATTCATTTGATATACCTTTGTGAAGCAAAAACGGCATTATACCGGGATATATTAGGCAACAAGGCGCAGAAAAGTTCAAGGTCAATATATAATACAAGCAAAAGAGGGCCAATTTTGCACTTTGTAACAGTATAAACATCGTATTGCTGGATCTGGCAATAAACCAACAAAAATAAAATAAAAACCACCAAATTTAATAAATCAAGATCATTGCGCTTCAAAGGATCAAAAGGAGCATGTGAAACCGGAATACTGGATAGCTAAACAACACTAATGATAAGCTCACTTTTCTGATAAACTTGGCCTAACATGTGCGAACCTTAAACTTCTCCTTAAATCAATATGAATTGATGCATATACTCTATGCCAAGAATCTTGACAAAGCATCCCAACCAATCAAAGGTAGGCACAAGCATTAGCACAATAATAAGCACAACACATAATGGATTCACACATAGATAAGCTATTCAGTAACCGGACTACTATAGTAGCACAATAACCCACCAACCAGGAGCTATTTTAGAGGGATAACATCCAACAAAAAGCATTTTATCTCAGCAGATCCTGCCAATCCAACAGTTGGTCCTTGTAAATCCAGTACAATTCATCTCCATTGTTAGCTGCACAAAAAAGAACAAATCCAAGACTTGTCTTAGAGGGTTTATTGGGATGTCAGTGTGGAGGGGAAGTAAATGATAAAATTATAGTTACGTGACCAGAAGCGAAACGCATCAATACTTCCCAAGGGCTCTCTTGTCGACTGGAAAAAGAGGGGGCATGCCCTTGTGCTCCTCAGAAGAGCTATAGCCTCTTTTTGGTGGAGTGGGGAACGGTTGGTCATCCAGATTAGCAGGACTAGACATGTAGTTGTTGTTCAATTCTTTAAAGAAACCATAAGCAAAGTTAGATGGTTCTGTAGATGACCTAGAAGATAGGAAGTCAGACGTCATGACAACCTTGGTGCATAAATTCAGGCAGCACAGGTGCACATGCCCACTGATACCGTCATGCAGCTTGAAGGAGAGGACGTTGTCGCCGTCCTCCTGCGTGCTCAGAATAGGGAATATAGGTGCTACCTGCGACAACCCCCTCTTCTTGAAACTTGCCAAATCCCACAGACTCGCAATGCGGAACCCATTAGCACCATCTTCTGAGCACCACTGTTAAGTGGCCACATCTAGAGTCCACAAGGACAACACCAAGTCCCCGGCTGCCCCAGGGCCACCACATCCCTTGCATTCACAACCTTTGCCAATGCAGGCCAGCTTGATGGAGTTATCTGCCGTTCAATAGCTTATGGCCTGACTTCGACTAAGAATGGTGCTCCCCTTGTTAAATCAATCATTACGTTGGCAATGGAACATAGTGGAACTGGACCTCATAGTCGCCGAATAGGATGGTGCAGGGCCGGCCCATAGGATGGACAAAGAGGGCTACCACTCTGGGCCCCAAAGGAGGAGGGGCCCAAATATTAAAGATGGTAAACACTATACTATTATCGATTAAGTTCAAAATATTATTGCATATGTGTAAAATGAATCCTAAATTTGCACGAGCAAATCTACATCCCATCAAAGTAACAACTAGCCTCTCTCTCCGATATATGTCCTGCAGGTTGTACTGGAATCTAATAAACTAGGTTTCTACATTTAATCCATACAAAACTTTTTATTTTAGAGACTGGTAAGAGCTCTTGTATATAGCAGATGAAACGAAACATCCAAATGAGCATACCAAATAAACAAATTGTATCAGCATAATTGAATCAGTGATATGTTTATGTTATCGATGATATTTTAGTACCATGCATATGTTGAAATTATTATTGAATCTAACTCGCGACACATTTGCAAACAATATAATTTATATTCAAGGTTCTACAAATATGCACACTTAATAATACGCTAGAAACCACTATTAAGATATTAGTTGGATTTATTCTTTAGAAACCTCTAACATGATATTTAATGAAACTAAACTATACATGAACATATGCACTTACATACCATATAATTTGTGAAAATTGTCACAAAAATAATTCAAAGATAGTTTATGTTACTTCACTTAATTTGAATTTATCATAAACAAAGTGATCAGCGATATACATTGCAACCGATAACAAAGAAGATTGGTTAACTATACCAACTAAATTATGTGTTTAACTATAGCAACTAAATAATATAATGTATACTCCTTCGTACAGCAGTATGATTAAAAAATAAGTATAAAAGTTTGGTATAAAGTACTATTTATTTGATTTTTCCCAGTGTCCCAAATTTCTTTGAAATGTCCCTTAGGAATGAAATACTATGGCGTCACAAGACAAGACACCCTGTGCAAGGTCGACCCAAAAGGCTCTTCCTTGAAATGAGAATGTGACATGCGCCCACAGGTGGTCTGGCTTATCGGGTGGAAAGATTGGCTCCTTGAGCTACCAAGGCTTGATGTTACCCTACAGGTGCGGACTGGAGGAAGGCGGTGGCAGCCAAAGGCATAGAGCATCCCGCCCGATCTCCCGCTGTAGTTTCCTATCATGAATGTCACACCTCACCATGACAGCCAACACGTAGGAGCCACCGCAGTTGCGCACTAGAAAGGCATGTGGTGTGAAAGTGGGTGTACAGTACCGTGAAGATAGCTGGGACACTGCATCAAGCGAACTGCAAGTGCATTCGTAGACGAGTAGTCAGCTGGATTCTTCATGAGCTCGAAGCTACTTTGCCACGATGATGACCCTGTCGTCTAGGACCTCGATGAAGGTATGAGCTCCGGGTAAAAAGGCATGCCCCATTTCCCATTGAAGAGGACACCCAACACGGTGATACACGGCGGGCGACGATGCGCGCTAGGAGAATGATGGATTTCGCCCGATCCTCATCGCATTATCAACAACGTGGGCAGATGTGCACTTGAGAACCACCCAATAGGGTCGTCATCCGGTCGACGTTTAGATTCCTGGGATTATAAGCATCCGCCCACAGATCAAATACTTCAGCCCACGTGATAATTTTGGGGATATAAGACATGGGGCAAGGTGATCTGGGTGGAGGGGAAGGTAAGCCATGTCGGGACATCGGGTGGAAGCGATGGCCATTATAGTGGGGATTTGAGTCGTGTGGATTTCTATAGGGTTAGAAAGGGGAGAAGGGGAATCGAGTCGCGTGTTCTAGGGTTATGTCGTTTTTTCCTTTATGAACGTAAAGGGCAGGGATTGATACGTCTCCGTCGTATCTGCTTTTCCTAACGCTTTTCCTCTTGTTTTGGACTCTAATTTGCACGATTTGAATGAAACTAACCCGGACTGACGCTGTTTTCAGCAGAACTACCATGGTGTTATTTTTGTGCAGAAATAAAAGTTCTCGGATTGGAACGAAACTTCGTGAGGATTTTTTATATAATAAAAGAGAATTTCTGGAGCCAAGAACCACAGGAGGTGGGCACAACCCACCAGGGCGCGCCCCCCCCCCCCCTCCAGGCACGCCCAGGTGGGTTGTCCCCACCTGGTGGCCCCGCAGACTCCAACCCTGATGCTATAAAGTCATATTTTCAGAGAAAAAAATCAGGGAGAAAGAATTATCGTGTTTCACGAGACGAAGTCGCCGCCACCTCCTGTTCTTCATCGGGAGGCCAGATCTGGAGTCCGTTTGGGGCTCCGGAGAGGGGGATCTTCGATCTTCGTCATCACCAACCCTTCTCCATCACCAATTCCATGATGCTCCCCACCGGGAGTGAGTAATTCCTTCGTAGGCTCGCTGGTCGGTGAGGAGTTGGATGAGATTCATCATGTAATCGAGTTAGTTTTGTTAGGGCTTGATCCCTAGTATCCATTATGTTCTGAGATTGATATTGCTATGACTTTGCCATGCTTAATGCTTGTCACTTTGGGCCCGGGTGCCATGATTTCAGATCTGAACCGTTTATGTTATCACCATTATATCTATGTTCTAGATCTGATCTTGCAAGTTATAGTCACCTACTACGTGTTATGATCCGGCAACCCCGGAGTGACAATAGTCGGGACACTTCCCGGTGATGACCGTAGTTTGAGTTCATGTATTCACTATGTGTTAATGCTTTGTTCCGGTTCTCTATTAAAAGGAGGCCTTAATATCTCTTAGTTTCCAATAGGACCCCGCTGCCACGGGAGGGTAGGACAAAAGATGTCATGCAAGTTCTTTCCATAAGCACGTATGACTATTTACGGAATACATGCCTACATTATATTTATGAACTGGAGCTAGTGTTGTATCGCCCTAGGTTATGACTGTTATATGATGAATATCATCCAATGAATTCACCGATCCAATGCCTACGAATTTCTCTCATGTTGTTCTTGCTAAGTTACCACTGCTATTGTTACTCTTGCACTTGCTACAAAATCATTGCTATTACTGTTACCGCTACTATTGCTATTGCTACTACTATCAAAACTACCATACTACTTTGCTACTGATCACTTTGCTGTAGA
>JAAAWM010009826.1:0-29118 GCA_036873465.1 Thinopyrum obtusiflorum
ACGACAGTGCCACAAATAAGTTGCACTATCATTATCAACTCTGCATCTTTTGGCTTCAACATTATGAATATGTGTATCACTACTTTCGAGATTCAACAAAAATAGACCATTCTTCAAGGGTGCATGACCATAAAAGATATTACTCATATAAATAGAACAACCATTATTCTCCAATTTAAATGAATAACCGTCTCGCATCAAACAAGATCCAGATATAATGTTCATGCTCAACGCTGGCACCAAATAACAATTATTCAGGTCTAAAACTAATCCCGAAGGTAGATGTAGAGGTAGCGTGCCGACGGCGATCACATCGACTTTGGAACCATTTCCCACGCGCATCGTCACCTCGTCCTTAGCCAGTCTTCGCTTAATCCGTAGTCCCTGTTTCGAGTTGCAAATAGCAACAGAACTAGTATCAAATACCCAGGTGCTACTGCGAGCTCTGGTAAGGTACACATCAATAACATGTATATCACATATACCTTTGTTCATGTTGCCATCCTTCTTATCCGCCAAATACTTGGGGCAGTTCCGCTTCCAGTGACCAGTCTGCTTGCAGTAGAAGCACTCAGTCTCAGGCTTAGGTCCAAACTTGGGTTTCTTCTCTTGAGCAGCAACTTCTTTGTTGTTCTTCTTGAAGTTCCCCTTCTTCTTCCCTTTACCCTTTTTCTTGAAACTGGTGGTCTTATTGACCATCAACACTTGATGCTCCTTCTTGATTTCTACCTTCGCAGCCTTTAGCATTGCGAAGAGCTCGGGAATTGTCTTATCCATCCCTTGCATATTATAGTTCATCACGAAGCTCTTGTAGCTTGGTGGCAGTGATTGAAGAATTCTGTCAATGACACTATCATCCGGAAGATTAACTCTCAGTTGAATCAAGTGATTGTTATACCCAGACATTTTGAGTATATGTTCACTGACAGAACTATTCTCCTCCATCTTGCAGCTGTAGAACTTATTGGAGACTTCATATCTCTCAATCCGGGCATTTGCTTGAAATATTAACTTCAACTCCTGGAACATCTCATATGCTCCATGACGTTCAAAACGTCATTGAAGCCCGGTTCTAAGCCGTAAAGCATGGCACACTAAACTATCGAGTAGTCATCAGCTTTGCTCTGCCAGACGTTCTTAATGTCATCAGTTGCATCTGCTGCAGGCCTGGCACCCAGCGGTGCTTCCAGGACGTAATTCTTCTGTGCAGCAATGAGGATAATCCTCAAGTTACGGACCCAGTCTGTGTAATTGCTACCATCATCTTTCAACTTTTCTTTCTCAAGGAACGCATTAAAATTTAACGGAAGAACAACACGAGCCATCTATCTACAAACAACATAGACAAGCAAAATACTATGAGGTACTAAGTTCATGATAAATTTAAGTTCAATTAATCATATTACTTAAGAACTCCACTTAGATAGACATCCCTCTAATCATCTAAGTGATCACGTGATCCAAATCAACTAAACCATGTCCGATCATCACGTGAGATGGAGTAGTTTTCAATGGTGAACATCACTATGTTGATCATATCTACTATATGATTCACGCTCGACCTTTCGGTCTCAGTGTTCCGAGGCCATATCTGCATATGCTAGGCTCGTCAAGTTTAACCCGAGTATTTCGCGTGTGCAAAACTGGCTTGCACCCGTTGTAGATGAACGTAGAGCTTATCACACCCGATCATCACGTGGTGTCTCGGCACGACGAACTTTGGCAACGGTGCATACTCAGGGAGAACACTTTTATCTTGAAATTTAGTAAGAGATCATCTTATAATGCTACCGTCAATCAAAGCAGAATAAGATGCATAAAGGATAACATCACATGCAATCAATATAAGTGATATGATATGGCCATCATCATCTTGTGCTTGTGATCTTCATCTCCGAAGCACCGTCATGATCACCATCGTCACCGGCGCGACACCTTGATCTCCATCGTAGCATCGTTGTCGTCTCGCCAACTATGACTATCGCTACCGCTTAGTGATAAAGTAAAGCATTACAGGGCGATTGCATTGCATACAATAAAGCGACAACCATATGGCTCCTGCCAGTTGCCGATAACTCGGTTATAAAGCATGATCATCTCATACAATAAAATATAGCCAAACTCGTAACTCAAATATTCTCCTCCACGATCAGATCGTAGAAACTTTATTTTTTTGTTACGATGATTTTCCACTTCACTCTGAAATTCTTTGAACTTTTGAAATGTTTCAAACTTATGTTTCATCAAGTAGATATACCCATATCTGCTCAAATCATCTGTGAAGGTGAGAAAATAACGATACCCGCCGCTAGCCTCAACATTCATTGGACCACATACATCAGTATGTATGATCTCTAACAAATCAGTTGCTCGCTCCATAGTTCTGGAGAACGGCGTTTTAGTCATCTGGGGGGGGGGGGGGGGGGGGGGGGGGGGGGGGGGGGGGGGGGGGGGGGGGGGGGGGGGGGGGGGGGGGGGGGGGGGGGGGGGGGGGGGGGGGGGGGGGGGGGGGGGGGGGGGGGGGGGGGGGGGGGGGGGGGGGGGGGGGGGGGGGGGGGGGGGGGGGGGGGGGGGGGGGGGGGGGGGGGGGGGGGGGGGGGGGGGGGGGGGGGGGGGGGGGGGGGGGGGGGGGGGGGGGGGGGGGGGGGGGGGGGGGGGGGGGGGGGGGGGGGGGGGGGGGGGGGGGGGGGGGGGGGGGGGGGGGGGGGGGGGGGGGGGGGGGGGGGGGGGGGGGGGGGGGGGGGGGGGGGGGGGGGGGGGGGGGGGGGGGGGGGGGGGGGGGGGGGGGGGGGGGGGGGGGGGGGGGGGGGGGGGGGGGGGGGGGGGGGGGGGGGGGGGGGGGGGGGGGGGGGGGGGGGGGGGGGGGGGGGGGGGGGGGGGGGGGGGGGGGGGGGGGGGGGGGGGGGGGGGGGGGGGGGGGGGGGGGGGGGGGGGGGGGGGGGGGGGGGGGGGGGGGGGGGGGGGGGGGGGGGGGGGGGGGGGGGGGGGGGGGGGGGGGGGGGGGGGGGGGGGGGGGGGGGGGGGGGGGGGGGGGGGGGGGGGGGGGGGGGGGGGGGGGGGGGGGGGGGGGGGGGGGGGGGGGGGGGGGGGGGGGGGGGGGGGGGGGGGGGGGGGGGGGGGGGGGGGGGGGGGGGGGGGGGGGGGGGGGGGGGGGGGGGGGGGGGGGGGGGGGGGGGGGGGGGGGGGGGGGGGGGGGGGGGGGGGGGGGGGGGGGGGGGGGGGGGGGGGGGGGGGGGGGGGGGGGGGGGGGGGGGGGGGGGGGGGGGGGGGGGGGGGGGGGGGGGGGGGGGGGGGGGGGGGGGGGGGGGGGGGGGGGGGGGGGGGGGGGGGGGGGGGGGGGGGGGGGGGGGGGGGGGGGGGGGGGGGGGGGGGGGGGGGGGGGGGGGGGGGGGGGGGGGGGGGGGGGGGGGGGGGGGGGGGGGGGGGGGGGGGGGGGGGGGGGGGGGGGGGGGGGGGGGGGGGGGGGGGGGGGGGGGGGGGGGGGGGGGGGGGGGGGGGGGGGGGGGGGGGGGGGGGGGGGGGGGGGGGGGGGGGGGGGGGGGGGGGGGGGGGGGGGGGGGGGGGGGGGGGGGGGGGGGGGGGGGGGGGGGGGGGGGGGGGGGGGGGGGGGGGGGGGGGGGGGGGGGGGGGGGGGGGGGGGGGGGGGGGGGGGGGGGGGGGGGGGGGGGGGGGGGGGGGGGGGGGGGGGGGGGGGGGGGGGGGGGGGGGGGGGGGGGGGGGGGGGGGGGGGGGGGGGGGGGGGGGGGGGGGGGGGGGGGGGGGGGGGGGGGGGGGGGGGGGGGGGGGGGGGGGGGGGGGGGGGGGGGGGGGGGGGGGGGGGGGGGGGGGGGGGGGGGGGGGGGGGGGGGGGGGGGGGGGGGGGGGGGGGGGGGGGGGGGGGGGGGGGGGGGGGGGGGGGGGGGGGGGGGGGGGGGGGGGGGGGGGGGGGGGGGGGGGGGGGGGGGGGGGGGGGGGGGGGGGGGGGGGGGGGGGGGGGGGGGGGGGGGGGGGGGGGGGGGGGGGGGGGGGGGGGGGGGGGGGGGGGGGGGGGGGGGGGGGGGGGGGGGGGGGGGGGGGGGGGGGGGGGGGGGGGGGGGGGGGGGGGGGGGGGGGGGGGGGGGGGGGGGGGGGGGGGGGGGGGGGGGGGGGGGGGGGGGGGGGGGGGGGGGGGGGGGGGGGGGGGGGGGGGGGGGGGGGGGGGGGGGGGGGGGGGGGGGGGGGGGGGGGGGGGGGGGGGGGGGGGGGGGGGGGGGGGGGGGGGGGGGGGGGGGGGGGGGGGGGGGGGGGGGGGGGGGGGGGGGGGGGGGGGGGGGGGGGGGGGGGGGGGGGGGGGGGGGGGGGGGGGGGGGGGGGGGGGGGGGGGGGGGGGGGGGGGGGGGGGGGGGGGGGGGGGGGGGGGGGGGGGGGGGGGGGGGGGGGGGGGGGGGGGGGGGGGGGGGGGGGGGGGGGGGGGGGGGGGGGGGGGGGGGGGGGGGGGGGGGGGGGGGGGGGGGGGGGGGGGGGGGGGGGGGGGGGGGGGGGGGGGGGGGGGGGGGGGGGGGGGGGGGGGGGGGGGGGGGGGGGGGGGGGGGGGGGGGGGGGGGGGGGGGGGGGGGGGGGGGGGGGGGGGGGGGGGGGGGGGGGGGGGGGGGGGGGGGGGGGGGGGGGGGGGGGGGGGGGGGGGGGGGGGGGGGGGGGGGGGGGGGGGGGGGGGGGGGGGGGGGGGGGGGGGGGGGGGGGGGGGGGGGGGGGGGGGGGGGGGGGGGGGGGGGGGGGGGGGGGGGGGGGGGGGGGGGGGGGGGGGGGGGGGGGGGGGGGGGGGGGGGGGGGGGGGGGGGGGGGGGGGGGGGGGGGGGGGGGGGGGGGGGGGGGGGGGGGGGGGGGGGGGGGGGGGGGGGGGGGGGGGGGGGGGGGGGGGGGGGGGGGGGGGGGGGGGGGGGGGGGGGGGGGGGGGGGGGGGGGGGGGGGGGGGGGGGGGGGGGGGGGGGGGGGGGGGGGGGGGGGGGGGGGGGGGGGGGGGGGGGGGGGGGGGGGGGGGGGGGGGGGGGGGGGGGGGGGGGGGGGGGGGGGGGGGGGGGGGGGGGGGGGGGGGGGGGGGGGGGGGGGGGGGGGGGGGGGGGGGGGGGGGGGGGGGGGGGGGGGGGGGGGGGGGGGGGGGGGGGGGGGGGGGGGGGGGGGGGGGGGGGGAAACGCCGGAGAGGTAAAAAAAATGTTTTGCTCCAGTCAACTTCGATTGAACTTTGCAACAGATTCTTAGTGTTTCGGTTGTCCGATTTTGTAGCTACCCTGTTGATCAAACATATACCGAGTTGTTGGAGGAGAACACGATGGATTTGCGTGTGCCACTTGATGATTTTGAATTGGGAATGTATCTACAAGCCCAGCCAAATCCGGAGATGGAGGAGAGGGATGACGGTGATGATGAAGTTGAAGAGCTTGATGAGGAGGAGTTTGATGCTAGCCAAGCCAATTTCGATAGAAGGACCGGAAACTACACCGAGGTGGAGGACATTTGCTTGATTCGAGCATGGGAGAGTGTGTATCTCGATGCGGTCACCGACAAAGATCAAAATGGCAAAAAGTATTGGCAACGTATTGAAGACAAATATCGCAAGCTTGTGTCGGTTCCCTCGAGCCATTCCTTGGAATCAATTCAAGTCCGGTGGATAACTATCAAGAAAATATGTAGTCATTGGAGTGGGTGTTTGACCCAAGTGAGAAATGCCCTTCCTAGTGGATCCACTATGGACGACTACGTGAGTTTTGTTTGCGCATAATTCATGATTTTGTTGATGACTAATTAATCTCACCGTTGCATCTTTTCTAATGACTTGTAGGATCTCATTCCCAATGAATTGTTCAAGCAAACTCCGGGTTTCAAGGGTACGCTTGGACATTGTTGCCTCTTGCTCAAGGATAGCGAGAAGTGGAGGTTGAGGGACAAGGAGGATCCTCCGAAGAAAGGCTCCCTTGTTAACTTGGAGGATGATGAAGATAGTGGTGAGGCACTAAAGATAGGAAGGAATAAGGGCAATCAAGATGGAAATAGGAAGGATAAAAAGAGGTTGAAGAGGTCGTTCAAGCCTATTTTTTGAGGGAGCAAATTGGCGATATGGTCAAGCTCAAAGAATCTTTGTTGGCCAAGCATTTGGCAACCAAAGTTGAGTTGGCCGACAAGAAAGACAAACACAAAGAGAAAAATGGGTGAGAAGGTGTGCCTTCGAGGAGTGCAAGATCGCTCTAGAGGAGCAAAGGAGGAGGGATGATAAGACCGCCAACGAGGAACGGTTCATGATGATGAATTTGTATGGCATGGATATGATGACAAGAGCATTTTGGGAGATGACAAGGATGGAGATCATGTGCCGAAGGAAGATGGAGCTTTAGAACCTTATGGCCAGTGTTGCCTTTGCTTTCGGCAATGTTGGGTTTGGAGGTGGTGGTGGTGGTGGTGGAGGAGGTGGAGGTGTTGTAGGAGGTGTTAAAGGTTTTGGAGAAGGTTTTTGCATTCAGCAATGGTGGTGGGGGGCTTTGGAGGTGGTGGTGAGGTTTTTGGAGGTGGTGGTGATGCTTTGGTCGGTAGTGGTGATGCTTCGGCTAATGTTGATGCTTCGGCAAATGATGGTGATGGTGCTAATTCTTTGGCCATCCCACATGATGATGAATACGGTCCTCATGCTATGACCAGTGGTGGGGGAAGCGATCTTGGCAACAATGATCATGCTTGATTGACTATTGCCAGATTTGCTTTGATCATGTTTCATTTTGTTTGATTGCGTATTCATAGGGATAAACTTGCTACCTCTTGATATTGCTCATGATTTTGGATGTGAAACATTGCTGCATATGTATTTTCCATGAATTTTGTGCATTAATTTGATTTTGATATCATGTTACTACTTGTCGCAAAAGTATTTGTGGTACCGCGAGGGATCCAGCGCGGAACATATACTTTAAACCTGTACCGCAAAAAAATTGCGATATGAGTTTACATTATCTGTGGAGTATTTGCGGTACCGCGAGGGATCCGGCGCGGAACAGATACTTTAAACCCATACCGCAAAAGAAATTGCGATACGGGTTTACATTATCTGTTCCATCGAAGCCCTCGCAACATAGTAAATATTTTTGCGGGCCACCCATATATGCTTTTGGCGGGTCGGGATTATAGCGGCTCTGCTAGAGATGCTCTAATTCCTCCCACCAAAGGAGTAACCCAAGTCTGCTTGACCGATTTCCCGCAATTGAGGTCGTTGGGACATGAGAAGGGGAACTAGCGAGGGATTTAGACCAACCTGGACACCTAGCCAGAGACAAAGGGTATAAGATGGCGGGGAGAGAAAGAAATAAAGGAGGGTGGCACTGCGTGTATGTGCCGCTACCGCATGGAGGGATGGACCACGACGAAATATGGAGACAAGAGAGATGACCCCACACGGAATCCCCTACTGCTACTGCTTGCTTCACTATTGTAGGAAGGTCCTAAGATGACACATGTATAGTAGACCATTCGACCAAACTGTGTGCAATGCATGAATCACAAACATTATGGTAATAAAATCGTTACCAATAAAATGAACTGTGTGCGATGGCTGATCCATCAAATACAATTCAGAAAAGAGTTGCGTGTGTGATATGTCGCATACAGTTGATGCATATGAACTGTTTGCGATGAGCCAAAATAACACAAATAGTTACAGAGATAAAGATGTGTGCGATAGACGGCATACAAGTCACTTGGATGAACTGTTTGTGATCAGAATAATACAAACAATTGGCCACAACAAGATGTGTGTGATGCTCGGCAAACAGGTCAGTAATCAGAATTGTCTGGGAAGATCGATAATAAAACAGATGGTTCTTGCTAATAAGTTGTGTGTTGTGGGCAAACACTTGCTAGTAAATAATTGTATGTGGTTGTTTAAATCATCACCGACATATTCCTTAGATTAATCGTTTGCGGTGTGATTTGCTCAGTCTGCACAACATCTATGCTCTATGTACAGAACAACAACATATACTCTTTAGTGTGAATTGTGTGCTATATTGGGCACATGAGTATATCGATCACACCCATGGGTAAGCAATGTGCACGCGCACGTCGTGCTAGCTCGTGCTTCCTTATTTGCTAAGTTTTCCATTGATGGTATTATATGAACACGCCACCGTTTCCCGCCACGTCCCTATCGGTTTCCCACCACAAGCGATTGGGCATAAGCCTACGCGGCGTGCGACACATGGAGGCACAACAAGCACAACCCCATTTCCAAGAGCATGTCAACCCACCGAAGCGACGCTTCTGCCATCAACCTCCTTGATGAGGAAAATGAGCAGGTGCAGACGCCACGGCCCGTCGAGGCCGAGGGCGTCCTCGGCAACGTGATGAACGACGCCTTACTGCGCGCCATTGCTAGGGTTGAGCAGACCCTTGGCGTAGGGCATGGCAGCGCTATGGATCAAGATAGTCGCATCAGCGCTGAGAGGCTGCAGCGCGCCGCACAACAAGATTGGTGGAGTGTGAGAGAGCAAGATAGGTGTGTCCCCGCCGATAGATTGTGGCTCGTTGCAAGTGAGACCGATGGAGTGCCGTAGAGCGAGAGGCGCAGCATGCCGCACAGCAAGAGCAGATCCATCGGTGCTTGCATGTTGTCGACGGGGGGTTTCAACTGGGTCCACGGCCTGTTAGTCGCCCAATTCCTCGGCAGGAGTGGGCAGTGGCCGTCTGCACTGTACTTGCACCAGATACCGGCTGCGCCATACTTGCACCGAACGCCAGCCGGGCCGTTCGCATGGGTCGCGCTGTTTGCCTTTTTCGTGGCCCGCTCGATGCCAACGCACTGGTTGCTAGGCTCGATCATCTCTTTGGCCCAGGTGTCCACCGAGGCGCACTAGAGGGACATGGCCGTCGCATCCTCGAATTGGTGATCTCCGATGAAATAGCCAGCTTGAAGCTCGAGATCACGCTCCAGATATACCACGAGCGTGTCAACCGCTTGGATGAACGCGTGCACGAGTTCAGTCAGAGCCAAGAGCTTCCGTAGGCAAGGGTGGTGGTCATGGACGTGTTTTATTTTGTTGAACTGGTTCGACGTTGATCGCTATGTTTGCACAACAATCATAATATTGCTCTGTTTCAATGTGCGTATGAATATTGCTCTGTTTCAATGTGCGTATATTTTCAATGTGTTTATGCTTTTCATTATGTACATGTGGATTGTAACAGCTAGATATAAATTAGTACGAAAATAGATAGAAATATGAAATTCATAATATATATTAATTGTTCAGTATTTCATCACAGATAGATATACATATATATTGCGTACAATGCATAAAATTGATAACAAACAATACTAAAACTAATAATCCCTCCTTAGGGGGCCAGTATTCTGGGTTCCGGCAGCCCCTCGCCACCAGCTCCCTTGTGCGCGGCGGCTTCCCAGCACGGAGGGAGTTCTCCGTCTCCTCCGCCTCGCAGCGCTTGACGTGCCGATCGGCCTCTTGCTGGCAGACGCGCGTGACTGATCTTTCCATTTCATTGTGCGCCCACCAAAGCTCCTCGGCGGTAGCACGCTGGAGCTTATCGGACCACCTCCATGCAGTGATGAGGCGCCTAGCACCTTTGGCCCTTCTGGCATTGTACCGGCCGTCTTCGAACACCTCCTCCTCATGTCGACGCGCCCACCACCAAAGGTCCAGCTCCTCATTTTCCAAGGCGGCCCTACGGGCATCACATGCCTCCAGGTACCTGGCGCGCTCCTCCGCCAACTCCTTCTTGAAAGTCACTTGCGTGGCTTTCTCAGCCGGCGGCAGCGCCTTCCACAGAGCTAGATTGTACTGGCCCCAAAACCACTCTTCCGTGGGGGGGGGGGGGGGGGGCAACCTCATTTGGTAGCACGTAGGGGTTATCCTCGTCACTGCTCTAATCCTTGATGCCCTCATGGGGTGGCACCTCCTCCTCCGTGCGTGGGCAGATCGGCGGCGCCATGGCAGGGTTTGGTGAGGGAGAGGGGGCAAGCAAGGAGAGAATGCAGATGGAAATGCAGGTGGGACAATGTGGGCGGGGTAGTATTTATTGGCGGCCAAAATCTAGATCTTCGCGAGCAGTACATGCACCAGTCACCGGAGTTCAATACTGTACCTTGAATAATACACAATTTTCGGAGCAAAAGTCGTGTGTGACTTACATCACCAACGTTCCCAATACAGAAACAGGTTTGACTAATAACCCGCGCCACTCACCTTCTAAACCTCGAGACGTGAAACCGAGTGCCAATCATGTGGGGCTCTGTTGTCTTGCCAGATATTTACATTTTCTTTCAAAATGTAATGCATGAATGCTCATTTGTGTTACTATGATATTATTGTAAAATGTAATACATAAATGATTTTCCAACCTATGATGGTTTGTTGTTGCATGTACATGTAGTTCAAATTTGAATTACGACCATTAAATGGCTAGAAACTCAGTTAATGTCTTAAAAAGGTCAAATGAACCCTAAAAGTTTCCAAATTTAACATGAAAGTTGTATTCGTGCATGTTAACGGTACAAAAAAAAATCAAGGTCATAAGAGGCAGCGACCATCGGTTCGTCATCAAACATGCATATTGTTCCCCTCTCAGAACCACGACTCTTCTCGTGAGCTGCTCCGATTTGTAAGAGGTATGTGTCAAAACTTTCGTCAGACATGCCATTTTTTTACCATGACATCTTTGTACCATGTCATGACATCAAGCAAAGTTTCATGTATTTCTTATCATTTTTTATTTTTTTGGAATTTAAAAGCCATGGTTCTCAATGTTTGTGTCCAAGCCGTGACACCAATAAGTTTGAAAATTAGTTCCAATTTACTGCACAGGGCATAAACTTGCACACAAGAACACAAATACGATTTCCCAACCCATGATGGTATGTTGTTGCATATACATGTAGTTCAAATCTGAATTATGGCCATTAAATGGCTAGAAACTCAGTTAATGTCTTAAAAAGGTTAAATGAACCCTAAAATTTTCTAAATTTTAACATGAAAGTTGTATCCGTGCATGCTAATGGTGGAAAAAAAAATTCAAGTCCATAAGAGGAAGCCACTATCGGTTCGTCATGAAACATGCATATCGTTCCCTCTCGAAACCAAGAGTCTTCTCGTGAGATGTTCCGATCTGTGGCAAAAACTTTAGTCAAACAGGCCAATTTTTTTACCACGACATCTTGGTACCATGTCATGACATGAAGCAAGGTTTCATGTATTTCTGATTATTTTCGAATTTTTTCGAATTTAAAAGCCATGGTTCTCAATGTTTGTGTCCAAGCTTTGACACCTATATGTTTGAAAATTCGTTCCAATTTACTGCATAGGGCATAAACTTGCACACAAGAACACAAATACGATTCCCAACCCATGATGGTACGCTGTTGCATGTACATGTAGTTCAAATTTGAATTACGGTCATTAAATGGCTAGAAACTCGGTTAATGTCTTAAAAAGTCCAAATGAACCCTAAAAATTTCTAAATTTTAACATGAAAGTTGTATCTATGCATACTATTGGTGGGAAAAATTCAAGGCCATAAGTGGCAACGAATGTCAGTTCGTTATCAAACATGCATATTGTTCCCTCTCGGAACCATGAGTCTTCTCGTGAGATGCTCCGATTTGTGAGAGGTTTGTGTCAAAACTTAAGTCAAACAGGCTAATTTTTTTACCACGATATCTTGGTACCATGTCATGACATCAAGCATGGTTTCATGTATTTTCTGATCATTTTTTATTTTTTTTCAAATTAAAAGCTAGGGTTCTCAATATGTTTGTATCCAAGCGGTGACACCAATCTGTTTGAAAATTCCTTCCAATTTACTACACATGGCATAAACTTGCACAGAAGTACACAAATACTATTTTTTCAACCCATGATTGTATGCCATTGCATATACATGTAGTTCAAATTTGAATTACAGCCATTAAACGGCTAGAAACTCACTTAATGTCTTAAAAGGGTCAAATGAACCCTGAAAATTTCCAAATTTTAACATGACAGTTGTATTCCTGCATGTTAACGGTACAAAAAAAATCAAGGCCATAAGAGGCAGTGACCCTCGGTTCGACGGCAAACATGCATATTGTTCCCCTCTCACAACCACGAGTCTTCCCGTGATATGCTCCGATTTGTCAGAGGTATGTGTCAAAACTTTCATCAAACAGGCCATTTTACCATGGCATCTTGGTACCATGTCATGACATTCATGTATTTTTGATCATTTTTTTTCAAATTTAAAAGCCATGGTTCTCAATGTTTGTGTCCAAACCGTGACAACAATATGTTTAAAAATTCCTTCCAATTTACTACACAGGGCATAAACTTGCACACAAGGACACAAATACGATTTTCCACCCCATGATGGTATGTTGTTGCTTGTACATGTAGTTCAGATTTGAATTATGGCCATTAAATGACTAGAAACTCACTTAATGTCTTAAAATGGTCAAATGAACTTTGAAATTTTCCAAATTTTGACATGAAAGTTATATTCGTGCATGTTAACGGTAGAAAGAAAATTTTCAAGGCCATAAGAGGCAGCGACCGTTGGTTCACCATCAAACATGGATTATTTTGACTCTTGGAACCACGAGTCTTCTCATGAGATGCTCCAATTTGTGAGAGGTATGTGTCAAAACTTTTGTCAAATATGCCAATTTTTTACCACGGCATCTTAGTACCATGTCATGACGTCAAACAAGGTTTCATGTATTTCTAATCATTTTTTTTGGAATTTAAAAGCCATGGTTCTCAATGTTTATGTCCAAGTCATGACATCAATATGTTTGAAAATTCCTTCTAATTTACCGCAGAGGCATAAACTTGCACACAAGGACACCAATACGATTTTCCAACCCATGATGGTATGATGTTGCATTTACATGTAGTTCAAATTTGAATTATGGCCATTAATGGCTAGAAATTCACTTAATGTATTAAAAAGGTTAAATGAACCCTGGAAAATTTCAAATTTTTAACATGACAGTTGTATTCGTGCTTGTTAACGGTACAAATATATTGTGTACAATTTAAACACTATTTGTTACCACTGTACCCCAAGTTCGTCTTTCAAAGCTAATACAAAAAAACCAACTAGACCATACATGGTTGCTTATAGGAACCGTTTGCGATGAAAATCCGTGGATCTATTTATGTATTCCTTCATAAGCTTCGTCGGCTTTATCTAGCTCAAGTGTCGTTTGATGACTCACAAGTATAGGGATCAATCGTAGTCCTTTTGATAAGTAAGAGTGTCGAACCCAACGAGGAGCAGAAGGAAATGATAAGCGATTTTCAGCAAGGTTTTCTCTGCAAGTATTGAAGGTAGCGGTAACAGGTAGTTTTGTAGCAAGGTAATTCGTAACAAGTAATAACTAACAATAGTAATCAAGGTGCAGCAAGGTGGCCCAATCCTTTTTGTAGCAAAGGACAAGCCGAAATGTTCTCTTATAGCAAGCAAAGTATTCTCGAGGACACATGGAAATTGTCGCCTAGTCACTTTCATCATGTTTAGTTAGTTCGTGTTTCCTACTTCGATAATTTGATATGTGGGTGGATGATATGTCTCCAACGTATCTATAATTTATGAAGTATTCATGCCATGTTTACAATAGTTTTATATGGTTTTGGTGCACTTTTTATATAACTTTTATATGATTTTCATGGACGCCGCCCTTCGATCCCCCGTCTCCAGAGCATCCCCGACCTCACCCCTATGCATGTTAGCCCCGCTGTGAGTTTCCGCGCCGAACCCTCTCCTATTTCTCTCGTTTGCGTTGCCTAGCTGGCCTCCCCGCCACGGCCGTGAGCTCGCCGTCACTGACCCTCTCACACCGTAACCGCAGCACACACACTTTTCCGCCCGAGTGTGCCATCGTGCTCGCCGCATCTACAGGAGCCTAGCAAGCCCTAGCCAGCTCGTTTGCTTGTCATAGGAGTGAGCACAGTTGAATCCGAGCTCTGGTCGCCGTCGTGGTCGACGCCAGGCTCGACTCCGGCCGCCCTAGCACCTGCCACCACCACCGTCGGACGCCCCTCGCTGCGGTCGTTCCAACGTGCCTAGCCGCACATCCTCCTGATGCCGGAGTTGGCCGGACGGCGAACACCACCGTGTTCTGCTTACGTCGGTGATGAGCCGCCGACTAAACATGTCATTACACACTAACTAACCCCCCTGTGCCACTGATAGTGGGTCTGATACGTCCATTTTGCATCATGCTTTTATATTGATATTTATTGTATTATGGGCTGTTATTACACATTATATCACAATACTTATGCCTTTTCTCTCTTATTTTATAAGGTTTACATGAAGAGGGAGAATGCCGGTAGATGGAATTCTGGTCTAGAAAAGGAGCAAATATTAGAGACCTATTTTGCACAACTTCACAGCGAATATTTTTGGAATATATAAAAAATATTGGGCGAAGAAAGCACCAGAGGGGGGCCACCAGCCAGCCACAAGGGTGGACGGCGCGCCCTACCCCCCTGGGCGTGCCCCCCGTCCTTGTGGGCCCCCTGGCAGGCCTTCGACGCCCATCTTCTGCTATATGGTGTGTCTTGACCTGAAAAAAATCAGAAGGAAGCTTTCGGGACGAAGCGCCGCCGTCTCGAGGCGAAACCTGGGCAGAACCAATCTAGGGCTCTGGCGGAGCTGTTCTGCCGGGGAAACATCCCTCCAGGAGGGGAAATCGAAGCTTTCATCATCACCAACGATCCTCTCATCGAGAGGGGGTCAATCTCCATCAACATCTTCACCAACACCATCTCCTCTCAAACCCTAGTTCATCTCTTGTATCCGATCTCGGTCTCAAAACCTCAGATTGGTACCTGTGGGTTACTCGTAGTGTTGATTACTCCTTGTAGTTGATGCTAGTCGGTTTATCCGGTGGAAGATTATATTTTTAGATCCTTAATGATAATTAATACTCCTCTGATCTTGATCATAAATATGCTTTGTGAGTAGTTATGTTTGTTCCTGCGGACATGGGAGAAGTCTTGTTATAAGTAATCATGTCAATTTGGTATTCGTTCGATATTTTGATGAGATGTATGTTGTCTTTCCTCTAGTGGTGTTATGTGAACGTCGACTACATGACACTTCACCATTATTTGGGCCTAGGGGAAGGCATTGGGAAGTAATAAGTAGATGATGGGTTGCTAGAGTGACAGAAGCTTAAACCCTAGTTTATGCGTTGCTTCGTAAGGGGCTGATTTGGATCCATATGTTTCATGATATGGTTATGTTTACCTTAATTCTTCTATCGCAGCTGCGGATGCTTGTGAGAGGGGTTATCATAAGTGGGAGGCTTGTCCAAGGAAGGGTAGCACCCAAGCACCGGTCCACCCACATCAAATTATCAAAGTAACGAACGCGAATCATATGAGCATGATGAAAACTAACTTGACAACAATTCACATGTGTCCTCGGGAGCACTTTGCTTTATATAAGAGTTCATCTAGGCTTGTCCTTTGCTACAAAAAGGATTGGGCCACCTTGCTGCACATTGTTTACTTTTGTTACTTGTTACCCGCTACGAATTATCTTATCACACAACTATCTGTTACCGATAATTTCAGTGCTTGCAGAGAATACCTTGCTGAAAACCACTTGTCATTTCCTTCTGCTCCTTGTTGGGTTCGACACTCTTACCTATCGGAAGGACTACGATAGATCCTCTATACTTGTGGGTCATCAGGGTCCTGTATGTTTAATTAATTGGCTAACAAAAGTAATTAGTGTTAAGTTAACCGGATGGACCTGATACGTCTCCAACGTATCTATAATTTATGAAGTATTCATGCCATGTTTATTATAGTTTTGTATGATTTTGGTGCACTTTTATATGGTTTTTGTGGACTAACATATTGACCTAGTGCCCAGTGCTAGTTGTTGTTTTATGCTTGTTTTTGGTTTTCCAAAAAATTCATATCAAATGAAGTCCAAATGTAGCGAAACTTTTTGACGATTTTTTTGGAACAAAAGAGACCCGCGAAGCTTCGTGGGAGGACCAGAAGAGCCATGAGGCCCCCACAAGCCACCAGGGCGCGCCCAGGGGGGTGGCCTAGTGGCTTGTGGGCCCGTCTTAGCTCCTTTTCGCGTGATTCCAACTCCGAAAATTCTTATAAATAGGGAAACCCCCAAAAATAACACTAGAACTTCGACTCCGCCGTCGCAAGCCTCTAAACCAAAGAGATACCATCTGGAGCCCTATTCTGGCACCCTGTCGGAGGGGAAAATCATCACTGGAGGCCATCTTCATCATCCCGGCGGCCACCATGACGAGGAGGGAGTAATATACCCTCAGGGCTGAGGGTATGTACCAGTAGCTATGTTTTTGCTCTCTCTCTCTCTCTCTCTCTCTCTCTCTCTCTCGCTTTGTTAATATAGTTGGATCATATGGTGTTTCTCCCTCTCTATCTTGTTGTGATGAATTGGGTTTTTACCTTTGAGGTTTCACTATTATCAGATTGAATACTTTTTGGATTTGAGAACAGTTGATGTATGTCTTGCATGTGGATAACCATGGTGACAATGGGGTGTTCTATTGATTCACTTGATATATGTTTTGGCAATCAACTTACGGATTCCCATGGTGACATTGGGGTAATCTAGGCATAGAGGTTGATGCACATTTTCATCCTTCTTTCTCTAATAGAAACCTTGGGGCACTCTTTGAAGTTCTTTGTGTTGGATTGAATATTATGAATCTGAAAGTGTTTGATGCATATCAAATAATCAACTCACGGATACTTGTGGTGACATTGGAGTATCTAGGTGACATTAGAGTTGGTTGATGTGAATCATATGGTGTTATTTTAGTATGAAATCTAGGGCTATTTGTGACACTTATAGGAATGACTCAATAGATTGATCGGAAAAGATAAGTTTGAGGTGGTTTCGTACCCTGCAACAATTTCATCTTATGTTCTTCGCTAGATAAGAACTTTGGAGTGATTATTTGTCGTGTGTTGAGGGATTGCTATATGGTTCAATTATGTTAGCACTGTTGAGTGAAAGTATGAACCCTAGGCCTTGTTTTCAAGCATTGCAATACCGTTTGTGCTCCGTTTTATCACTTGCTACCTTGTTGTTTTTATTTTCATATTACAAAAACCTATATCTACTATCCATACTACAC
Source organism: Thinopyrum obtusiflorum (assembly GCA_036873465.1). NCBI lineage: Eukaryota > Viridiplantae > Streptophyta > Magnoliopsida > Poales > Poaceae > Thinopyrum > Thinopyrum obtusiflorum. The sequence continues at coordinate 17,136 of JAAAWM010009826.1, forward strand.
TTGTATCACCATCTCTTCGCCGAACTAGTGCGCCAACACAATTTACCATTGTATTGTGTATGTTGGGGACACAAGAGATTTCTTGTATTTGATTGCAGGTTTGTTTGAGAGAGACCATCTTCATCCTATGCCTCCCACAGATTGATAAATCTTAGGTCATCCACTTGTGGGAAAATTGCTACTGTCCTACAAAACTCTGCGCTTGGAGGTCCAACACGAGTTGATACGTCTCCAACGTATCTATAGTTTTTTATTATTCCGTGCTGTTATAGTATCAAACTTGGATGTTTTATATGCAATTATATATCATTTTTTGGGACTAACCTATTAACCTAGTGCCCAGTGGCAGTTGCTATTTTTGCCTTTTTTGGCTTTTCAGGAAATCAATATCAAACGGAGAAAAAACTTTGGATTAATTTTTTTCTGGACCAGAAGAGACCCTAGGAGGTTCGGGATTATACCTGAAGAGCCACGAGGGAGCGACAAGCTTGGGAGGTGCACCCCGGGGGGGTAGGCTTGTGGGCCCCTCGTGGCACCTCTTGACCTAATTCCGCCTCTATAAATTCACAAATATTCCCTTGACATCAGAGAGCCACCCAAAATACTTTTTCCGACGCTGCAAGTTTCTGTTCCCATGAGATCCCATCTAGAGGCCTTCTCCGGTACTCTGCCAGAGGGGGAATCGATCACGGAGGGGCTCTACATCAACCTTGCCACCCTTCCGCTTCTTCTCTCTCTATGATCTTCAATACAATGTTCTCCTCGATGTTTTTGGAGATCTATTCGATGTAATGACTTTTTGCGATGTGTTTGTTGGGATCCGATGAATTGTGAGTTTATGATCAGATTCATACATGAATATTATTTGAGTTTTCTCTGAACTCTTTTATGCGTGGTTTTTATAGCTTTGTATTTCTCTCTGATCTATTGATTTGGTTTGGCCAACTAGATTGATTTTTCTTGCAATGGGAGAGGTGCTTTGTGATGGGTTCGATCTTGCGGTGCTCAATCCCAGTGACAGAAGGGGCCGTGACACGTATTTGTATCGTTGCCATTAAGGATAAAAAGATGGGGTTTATTCATGCGTGAGTTTACTTTGTCTACATCATGTCATATTGCTTAGGGCGTTACTCCGTTCTTTATGAACTTAATACTCTAGATGCATGCTGGATAGCGGTTGATGTGTGGAGTAATAGTAGTAGATGCAGAATCGTTTCGGTCTACTTGTCTCGGACGTGATGCCTATATACATGATCATTGATACGTCTTCGTCGTATCTACTTTTCCAAACACTTTTGCTCTTGTTTTGGACTTTAATTTGCATGATTTTAATGAAACTAACCCAGACTGACGTTGTTTTCAGCATAATTGCCATGGTGTTGTTTCTGTGCAGAAATCAAAGTTCTCGGATTGACCTAAAAATTTACGGAGAATTTTATGGAATATATAAAAAATACTGGCGAAAAAATATACCAGAGGGGGCCACCCAGGAGCCACAAGCTCGGGGGCGCGCCCTATGAGCTTGTGGGCCCCCTGGACCTCCGGTAACCCTAACTCCAACTCCATATATACCTATTCACCAAGAAAAGATCAGAGAGAAAGATTCATCACGTTTTATGATACGGAGACGCCGCCATCTCCTGTTCTTCATCGGGAGGGCTGATCTCGAGTCCGTTCGGGGCTCCGGAGGGTGGAATCCGTCACCGTCGTCATCACCAACTCATCTTCACCGCCAATTTCATGATGCTCACCGCCGGGAGTGAGTAATTCCATCGTGGGCTTGCTGGACGGTGATGGGTTGGATGAGATTTATCATGTAATCGAGTTAGTTTTGTTAGGGCTTGATCCCTAGTATCCAGTATGTTCTGAGATTGATGTTGCTATGACTTTGCTATGCTTAATGCTTGTCGCTAGGGCCCGAGTGCCATGATTTCAGATCTGAACCTATCATGTTTTCATGAATATATGTGTGTTCTTGATCCTATCTTGCAAGTTATATGCACCTATTACGTGTTATGATCCGCATACCCCAAGGTGACAATAATTGGGATTCTTTTTGGTTATTACCATAGTTTGAGGAGTTCATGTATTCACTAAGTGCTAATGATTTGTTCCAGTTCTCTATTAAAAGTAGGATTTAATATCCCTTAGTTTTCTTATGGACCCCGCTGCCACGGGAGGGCAGGACAAAACAAGACTATATACATAATACATGCCTACATTACATTGATGAATTGGAGCTAGTTCTGTGTCGCTCTAGGTTATAACTGCTACACGATGAATGCCATCCAACGCAATTATCCATCACTGATCCAATGCCTACGCTTTTCACATATTGATCTTTCCTAAGTTACTTTTGACGTTACTGCTGTTACAATCACTACAAAACTGCTACTGTTTCTGCTACTGTTACCGTTACTATCAAACTACCATACTACTTTCCTACTGATCACCTTGCTGCAGATATTAAGTATTTCAGGTGTGATTGAATTGACAACTCAACTGCTAATACTTGCAAATATTCTTTGGCTCCCCTTGTGTCGAATCAATAAATTTTGGTTGAATACTCTACCCTCAAAAACTATTGCGATCCCCTATACTTGGGGGTTATCAATCATTGCCTTGAATATTTTCATGATTATTTGCTTTTCCATCAATTGCCCAACAGTAATTTGTTTACCCACCGTATGCTATTTTCAAGAGAGAAGCCTCTAGTGAAAACTATGGCCCCCGGGTCTACCTTTTATCATATATTGAAATCAAAAATACCTTGCTGCATTTTTTCTTTATTTATTTTATTTTGTGTTTTAATTATCTGTCTATCACCATACAATTTAATCTTGGAAGTAACCACCGAGGGACTGACAACCCCTTGTTCGCGTTGGGTGCAAGGATTTGTTATTTTGTGTGTAGGTACTGCTAACGAGGTGTTGCGTGGTTCTCCTACTGGATTGATAACCTTGGTTTTTAACTAAGGGAAATACTTATTTCTACTGTACTGCATCATCCTCTCCTCTTCGAGGAAATCCCAACGCAACTCACAAGTAGCAGGAAGAATTTTTGGCACCGTTGCCAGGGAGACATCATCAACATCTATCAAGTACCATTGCATAAACTTTCATCTCCTTGCATTTACTTTATTTTCCATTTGCCTCTCGTTTTCATCTCCCCCACTTCTAAAATGTTTTTACAAAAATACAAAAATATTTTCCATTTGCCTTTTTTGTGTTTGCTTCTTACCTTGTTCGCCTAGGCACGATGTTTCAAGTGGGGTGGCAATCCATGTTGAATTCACCCAATGCTTATGAGCAAAATAAGGCTTTTACTAAACATATCGTAGAAGCGATGATGAAAGCTTTAGAAGAAAAGCTAGAATTGGAGGTTTCAATACCTAGGAAATTATACGATGATAGGGAACCTACCATTAAAGTTAAAATTAAAAATTATGAGTGCAATGCTTTATGTGATTTGGGAGCTAGCGTTTCCACAATACAAAAATCTCTATGTGATGTGCTAGGTTTTACCAATATGGATGAATGTTCTCTTAATTTGCACTTAGCGGATTCTACTTTTAATAAACCTTTGGGTAGAATAAATGATGTTCTTATTCTTGCAAATAGGGATTATGTGCCAGTTGATTTCATTGTGCTTGATATTTATTGTAATCCGTCTTGTCCCATAATACTTGGTAGGCCTTTCCTACGAACTATAGGTGCCGTTATTGATATGAAAGAAGGGAATATAAAATTTAGTTTCTGTTAAAGAAGGGTATGGAACACTTCCCTAGAATGAAAATTAGACCACCATATGAATCCATTATGAGGGCTACCTATGGAATTAATCTCAAAGATGACAACACTTGAAACTATGCATTATGCCTAGCTAGGGGCGTAAAATGATAGCGCTAGTTGGGAAGCAACCCAATAGTTATCTTAATTTTCTTATTTATTTTTATGTTATTTTGTGTGCACATAATTATGCTACTGTTATGGTTGTATTTTTGTGTTTAAATTAGTGTTTGTGCCAAGTAAAGCCTTTGGGATGATTTGGTTGATAGTTGCTTTGATTTTGTGCAAAAACAGAAACTTTTGCGTCCAGTAGCAGAATTGTTGAGATTTGCTGGAGCATGCTAAGATTCAGAATTTTTTACACATGATTTATATACAAATTTATCACATTTTCCTAATATTTCAGAATTTTTTAGTTACAGAAGTACGGTCATTGTTCGAATTATTACAGACTGTTCTGTTTTTAACAGATTCTGTTTTCGTTGCGTTGTTTGCTTGTTTTGATGAATCTATGGACTGTATCGGGCAGTATAAGCCATGGTGAAGTTAGAATATAGTAGTAATAATAAAATAATAAAATATGAATGGGTTTACAACAGTACTTAAAGTAGTGATTTGCTTTTTTTATACTAACGGATCTCACAAAGGTTTTGTTGAGTTTTGTGTGCTGAAGTTTTCAAGTTTTGGGTGAGATCACAATGGATGAAGGAATAAGGAGTGACAAGATCCTAAGCTTGGGGACGTCCGAGGGACCCCCAAGGTAATATTCAAGGACTCCCAAGCATCTAATCTTGGGGATGCCCCAGAAGGCATCCCCTCTTTCTTCTATGAACTATCAGTAATTTTACTTGGAGCTATATTTTTATTCATCACATGATATGAGTTTTGCTTGGAGCGTCGTATATTATATAAGTCTTTGCTTTGTTTGCTTTTTAGTTTGTCACAATGATCTTTGCTGGACACACGCTTTTGAGAGCGACACGCATTATTCGTGATTTGTTAGAATACTCTATGTGCTTCACTTAAATCTTTTGAGCTAGGCAGTTGCTCTAGTGCTTCACTTATATTTTTTAGAGCCCGGCGGTGATTATATTTTAAAGAAATAGTTTCACTCTCATGCTTCAATTATACCTTTTTGAGAGTTAATAATAGTAATGGCAATTAGTGTGGGTTATGAATTTGGTCCTAATATGATAGGTACTCAAGAGGGATATAATAAAAACTTTCATGTAGATCACTGAATATGATAAGTTTGATTCCTTGCAATAGTTTTATGATGTAAAGGTGGTAATATGTGTGTTGTGCCAATGAGTAATTGTGGTTTAGTAAGAATATTGGTGTTAAGGTTTGTGATTTCCGAAGCATGCACGTATGGTCTCTCGTTATGCTATGAAATTGGAGCATGATTTATTATTGATTTTCTTCCTTATGAGTGGCGGCCGGGGACGAGCGATGGTCTTTTCCTATCAATCTACCCCCCTAGGGGCATGCGTAGTAGTACTTTGCTTCCAGGGATAATAAACTTTTGTAATAAGTATGTGAGTTCTTTATGACTAATGTGAGTCCATGGATTATACACACTCTCACCTTTCCGCAATTTGCTAGCCTCTTCGGTACCGTGCATTGCCCTTTCTCGCCTTGAGTTGTGGTGCAAACTTCGCCGGTGCATCCAAATACTGTGATATGATACGCTCTATCACACATATAAGCCTCCTTATATCTTCCTCAAAACAACTACCATACCTACCTATTATGGCATTTCCAAAGCCATTCCGAGATATATTGCCATGCAACTTCCACCATATGGCACATATCATCATTGTCATATTGCTTTGCATGATCACATAGTTGACATAGTATTTGTGGCTCAGCCACCGTTCATATTTTTTATACATGTTACGCTAGATCATTGCACATCCCGGTACACCGTCGGAGGCATTCATAGAGAGTCATATTTTTGTTCTAGTATCGAGTTGTAAGTAAATAGAAGTGTGATGATCACCATACTCATTATTAGAGCATTGTCCCAAGTGTGGAAATAAAAAAAAGATGCCAAAAAGAGCCCACAAAAAAATAGGACAAAAAGAACCCAACAAAAAAGAGAAAAGAATAAATAGAAGAGAAAAAAGGAAAAAAAAAGAGAGAAGGGGCAATGCTACTGACCTTTCCACACTTGTGCTTCAAAGTAGCACCATGTTTTTCATATAAAGAGTCTCATATGCTTTGTTTTCATATAACTAGTGGGGATTTTGCATTATAAGAACTTGGCTTGTATATTCCAATGACGGGCTTCCTCAAATGCCCGAGGTCTTCATGAGCAAGCAAGTTGGATGCACACCCACTTAGTTCTATTTCTAAGCTTTCATACACTTATAGCTCTTAGTGTATCCATTGCATGGCAATCCCTACTCCTTGCATTGACAATAATTGATGGGCATCTCCATAGCCCGTTGATTAGCCTCGTCAATGTGAGACTTTCTTCTTTTTTGTCTTCTCCACACAACCTCCAACATCATACTCTATTCCACCCATAGTGCTATATCCATGGCTTGCGGTCATGTATTGCGTGAGAGTTGAAAAAGCTGAAGCGCGTTAAAAAGTATGAACCAATTTCTTGGCTTGTCATCGGGGTTGTGCATGATAAATACTTTGTGTTAAGAAGATGGAGCATGACAAGACTATATGATTTTGTAGGGATAACTTTCTTTAGCATTTATATTTTGAAAGACATGATTGTTTGCTGGTATGCCTTATTATTACTGTTTTTATCTCAAACTATAGACTATTGCTTCGAATCATTCGGATCTTTATATTCATGCCACAAAGAGAAATTACATGATGAACATGATAGGTAGAATTCCACATCAAAATTTCTATTTTTATCATTTACCTACTCAAGGATGAGCAGGCATTAAGCTTGGGGATGCTTACTACGTCTCCAACGTATCTATAATTTTTTATTGTTCCATGCTATTATAGTATCAATCTTGGATGCTTTATATGCTATTTTGTATCATTTTTTGGGAATAACCTATTAACCCAGTGCCAGTTCCTTTTTTGCTTGTTTTTGGATTTTTAGAAAGTCAGTACCAAATGAAGTCCAAACATGATGAAACTTTACTGTGATTTTGTTTGGACTAGAAGGGACCCTAGAAGGTTCGGGAGGAGGCCAGAAGACCTACGGGAGAGCCACGAGCTCATAGGGCGCGCCCTGGTGGGTAGGGTGCTCCCCTGAGCTTGTGGGTCCCATGCAGCTCCATTTAACCTAATTTCTCCTCTATAAATTCATAAATATTCCCAAACCAACAGGGAGCCATCCGAAACACTTTTTTCGTCGCCGCAAGCTTCTGTTCTTCCGCGACCCATTTGGAGGCCTTTTCTGGTACTCTACCGGAGGAGGAATCGACCACGGAGGGCTTCTACATCATCCTTGCAGCCTTCCGATGATGCATGAGTAGTTCACCATAGACCTACGTGTCCATAGCTAGTAGTTAGATGGTTTCTTCTCTCTCTTTGATCTTCAATACAATGTTCTCCTCGATCTTCTTGGATTTCTAGCCGATGTAATCTTCTTTTGTGGTGTGTTTGTTGGGATCCGATGAATTGTGAGTTTATGATCAGATGATTCATTGAAAGTAACTTAGTATTTTGTGAACTTTATTATGCATGATTCTTATAGCTTTGTATTTCTCTCCGATCTATCCATTCGGTTTGGCTAACTAGATTGATTTATCTTCAGTGGGAGAGGTGCACTACTAGGGAAAACCTTATACACAGAATCTTAGCAGCAGCGCGGTACAAAAAGAGGCGCTACTGCTAATTATCAGTAGCGCGGGTACAAAACAAGCGCTACTACTACTCAATTAGGAGTAGCGCGGCCCAGTGGAACCGCGCTGCTACTAAAATCGACCGACAGTACCCACCAACCTAGGTTTAGCAGCAGTGCGCTCCTGCGACCCGCGCTACTGCTAAAGTAATAGTAGTAGCACGCTTTTTTTGCTGGTCGCTACTGCTAATTTTGAAACTGGCCACATGGCGGGCCCCGGTTAGCAGTAGCGCGTGTGTCGGAAGCACGCTGCTGCTATGTTCTTAGCAGTAGCGCGCTTTATGACCCGCGCTACTGCTAAGACGCAGCATAATACCACCTTTTCCCTCCCCCATCCTCTCTTCCTCACTTTCCCCTACCTCCCACCTCCTCTCTCCCTCACTTTGCTTCTTCCTCAATACTTCTCCCCCCATTACTCTCCCTCTTCTACCTACCTTTCTGTCGTGGTGGGTGCACGGCAGATGCCATGGGATGGCTAAAGATAGGAGGAGGCTCGAGGGCACTGGTGGGCTCCAGAGGCGAGGTCGGCATGAGCGAGCGCGGGACGCAAGACATACCCAGGTTCGGGGCTCTCCGGAGAGATAACACCCCTAGTCCTGCCGAGTGTGGTTTATATGTAACAGTACAGAGTTGCTCCTAGAGCTGTGTGGAGGAAGAAGGAAGGCAGGCCAAGGCTTAGGCTGCTTCCTCTCCTTGGGTGTGGCTTGCTACGTGTGTGTGAGTGTGTAGGAGTTGCCTTTCGTGCTAGTCGCCCCTATGCATGAGGGCTCCTGGGGGGTTTTAGGGGGGGGGGGGGGGGGGGGGGGGGGGGGGGGGGGGGGGGGGGGGGGGGGGGGGGGGGGGGGGGGGGGGGGGGGGGGGGGGGGGGGGGGGGGGGGGGGGGGGGGGGGGGGGGGGGGGGGGGGGGGGGGGGGGGGGGGGGGGGGGGGGGGGGGGGGGGGGGGGGGGGGGGGGGGGGGGGGGGGGGGGGGGGGGGGGGGGGGGGGGGGGGGGGGGGGGGGGGGGGGGGGGGGGGGGGGGGGGGGGGGGGGGGGGGGGGGGGGGGGGGGGGGGGGGGGGGGGGGGGGGGGGGGGGGGGGGGGGGGGGGGGGGGGGGGGGGGGGGGGGGGGGGGGGGGGGGGGGGGGGGGGGGGGGGGGGGGGGGGGGGGGGGGGGGGGGGGGGGGGGGGGGGGGGGGGGGGGGGGGGGGGGGGGGGGGGGGGGGGGGGGGGGGGGGGGGGGGGGGGGGGGGGGGGGGGGGGGGGGGGGGGGGGGGGGGGGGGGGGGGGGGGGGGGGGGGGGGGGGGGGGGGGGGGGGGGGGGGGGGGGGGGGGGGGGGGGGGGGGGGGGGGGGGGGGGGGGGGGGGGGGGGGGGGGGGGGGGGGGGGGGGGGGGGGGGGGGGGGGGGGGGGGGGGGGGGGGGGGGGGGGGGGGGGGGGGGGGGGGGGGGGGGGGGGGGGGGGGGGGGGGGGGGGGGGGGGGGGGGGGGGGGGGGGGGGGGGGGGGGGGGGGGGGGGGGGGGGGGGGGGGGGGGGGGGGGGGGGGGGGGGGGGGGGGGGGGGGGGGGGGGGGGGGGGGGGGGGGGGGGGGGGGGGGGGGGGGGGGGGGGGGGGGGGGGGGGGGGGGGGGGGGGGGGGGGGGGGGGGGGGGGGGGGGGGGGGGGGGGGGGGGGGGGGGGGGGGGGGGGGGGGGGGGGGGGGGGGGGGGGGGGGGGGGGGGGGGGGGGGGGGGGGGGGGGGGGGGGGGGGGGGGGGGGGGGGGGGGGGGGGGGGGGGGGGGGGGGGGGGGGGGGGGGGGGGGGGGGGGGGGGGGGGGGGGGGGGGGGGGGGGGGGGGGGGGGGGGGGGGGGGGGGGGGGGGGGGGGGGGGGGGGGGGGGGGGGGGGGGGGGGGGGGGGGGGGGGGGGGGGGGGGGGGGGGGGGGGGGGGGGGGGGGGGGGGGGGGGGGGGGGGGGGGGGGGGGGGGGGGGGGGGGGGGGGGGGGGGGGGGGGGGGGGGGGGGGGGGGGGGGGGGGGGGGGGGGGGGGGGGGGGGGGGGGGGGGGGGGGGGGGGGGGGGGGGGGGGGGGGGGGGGGGGGGGGGGGGGGGGGGGGGGGGGGGGGGGGGGGGGGGGGGGGGGGGGGGGGGGGGGGGGGGGGGGGGGGGGGGGGGGGGGGGGGGGGGGGGGGGGGGGGGGGGGGGGGGGGGGGGGGGGGGGGGGGGGGGGGGGGGGGGGGGGGGGGGGGGGGGGGGGGGGGGGGGGGGGGGGGGGGGGGGGGGGGGGGGGGGGGGGGGGGGGGGGGGGGGGGGGGGGGGGGGGGGGGGGGGGGGGGGGGGGGGGGGGGGGGGGGGGGGGGGGGGGGGGGGGGGGGGGGGGGGGGGGGGGGGGGGGGGGGGGGGGGGGGGGGGGGGGGGGGGGGGGGGGGGGGGGGGGGGGGGGGGGGGGGGGGGGGGGGGGGGGGGGGGGGGGGGGGGGGGGGGGGGGGGGGGGGGGGGGGGGGGGGGGGGGGGGGGGGGGGGGGGGGGGGGGGGGGGGGGGGGGGGGGGGGGGGGGGGGGGGGGGGGGGGGGGGGGGGGGGGGGGGGGGGGGGGGGGGGGGGGGGGGGGGGGGGGGGGGGGGGGGGGGGGGGGGGGGGGGGGGGGGGGGGGGGGGGGGGGGGGGGGGGGGGGGGGGGGGGGGGGGGGGGGGGGGGGGGGGGGGGGGGGGGGGGGGGGGGGGGGGGGGGGGGGGGGGGGGGGGGGGGGGGGGGGGGGGGGGGGGGGGGGGGGGGGGGGGGGGGGGGGGGGGGGGGGGGGGGGGGGGGGGGGGGGGGGGGGGGGGGGGGGGGGGGGGGGGGGGGGGGGGGGGGGGGGGGGGGGGGGGGGGGGGGGGGGGGGGGGGGGGGGGGGGGGGGGGGGGGGGGGGGGGGGGGGGGGGGGGGGGGGGGGGGGGGGGGGGGGGGGGGGGGGGGGGGGGGGGGGGGGGGGGGGGGGGGGGGGGGGGGGGGGGGGGGGGGGGGGGGGGGGGGGGGGGGGGGGGGGGGGGGGGGGGGGGGGGGGGGGGGGGGGGGGGGGGGGGGGGGGGGGGGGGGGGGGGGGGGGGGGGGGGGGGGGGGGGGGGGGGGGGGGGGGGGGGGGGGGGGGGGGGGGGGGGGGGGGGGGGGGGGGGGGGGGGGGGGGGGGGGGGGGGGGGGGGGGGGGGGGGGGGGGGGGGGGGGGGGGGGGGGGGGGGGGGGGGGGGGGGGGGGGGGGGGGGGGGGGGGGGGGGGGGGGGGGGGGGGGGGGGGGGGGGGGGGGGGGGGGGGGGGGGGGGGGGGGGGGGGGGGGGGGGGGGGGGGGGGGGGGGGGGGGGGGGGGGGGGGGGGGGGGGGGGGGGGGGGGGGGGGGGGGGGGGGGGGGGGGGGGGGGGGGGGGGGGGGGGGGGGGGGGGGGGGGGGGGGGGGGGGGGGGGGGGGGGGGGGGGGGGGGGGGGGGGGGGGGGGGGGGGGGGGGGGGGGGGGGGGGGGGGGGGGGGGGGGGGGGGGGGGGGGGGGGGGGGGGGGGGGGGGGGGGGGGGGGGGGGGGGGGGGGGGGGGGGGGGGGGGGGGGGGGGGGGGGGGGGGGGGGGGGGGGGGGGGGGGGGGGGGGGGGGGGGGGGGGGGGGGGGGGGGGGGGGGGGGGGGGGGGGGGGGGGGGGGGGGGGGGGGGGGGGGGGGGGGGGGGGGGGGGGGGGGGGGGGGGGGGGGGGGGGGGGGGGGGGGGGGGGGGGGGGGGGGGTACAGAAGGTTGCGGCGGTGGAAATAGGGTTTCGTGGTGCTCTCAGATGTTTTTGGGGTATATGAGTATATATAGGCAAAAGAAGTAGGTCAGTGGAGCCATGAGGGGCCCATGAGGGTGGGGGCGCGCCTACCCCCCTGGGCGCGCCTCCCTACCTCGTGGCCGCCTTGTTGCTTCCTTGACGTCCACTCCAAGTCTCCTGGATTGCGTTTGTTCCAAAAATAACTCTCCCGAAGGTTTCATTCCGTTTGGACTCCGTTTGATATTCCTTTTCTGCAAAACACTGAAATAAGCAAAAAAACAGCAATTTGCACTGGGCCTTTGGTTAATAGGTTAGTCCCAAAAATAATATAAAAGTGCATAACAAAGCCCATTAGACATCCAAAACAGATAATATAATAGCACGGAACAATAAAAAATTATAGATACGTTGGAGACGTATCAGAGGCCTGTGCGGCAGCACAGCCGGCCACGGGAGGCAGGAGCAGGCGGTCCCGCCGGTGCAGGATTTGGCGGCTGGAGCAAGAAGATCAGACTTTGAAGAAGCACGACGGCCGTTGGATTGACATCCAATGGTTACGTCTGCTAGAATCGTTTGTTGATGTATATAATAAGTAAAAAAACCTTGCATACGCGTCAACTTAATAGGCCCACAAGTCAGACCATTCCCTATTTTTT
>JAAAWM010009827.1:0-29133 GCA_036873465.1 Thinopyrum obtusiflorum
GCGAAAGAAGTATATATTAAATAAGTAATATATAATATAAAAATCTAAAGTTAAAGATAGAATTCGAACTCAGCTCATCGCGTTGCGAGCATCCGGCGCTAACCAGTCCAGCACATTTTTGTTGTAGACCATGATGGAGATATATCTCCATGTCTACTCTTATACTCCATCCGTTCCTAAATATTTGTCTTTTTCAGATTTCAAATGGAGTACCACATACGGATGTGTATGTAGATATATTTTAGAGTGTAGATTCACTCATTTTGCACTGTATGTAGTCACTTGTTGAAATCTCTAAAAAGACAAATATTTAGGAATGGAGGGAGTAGAAAACAGAGTTGGTGATGATGGTGTGCGTGCCATCCTGCAATATAGGCCGTCGGATTTATATCTAACGGATAGGAAGGAAACTATCGCAATTTTGCAAAAAGATACCCACACCCCTCTCCACGTTTGCAAATAAGGCCTTCCCTCGTTGATCCTTTTCTCTACTCTTACTAGCAATGTGCCTGTGCGTTGCAACGGATCCAAAATAGAATAATACATGTTCACAAACTTGAAAGAAAAACACTCTAGTTTGGTGTATATATCACTAAAAATATACTCGTATTAGGTTTCACTCAAAATATATTCCTTGAGCTGTTTTGATGAGGTGGGGGAGGGATGTGGTTGGTTTCAAGATACTAAGGGGCTTCTGCAAATTGGAGCAGAGAAGTGGGGTCTTGTTGCAGAAATGCCACGACTTACATCGTAGTCGTTAGATGCAGATCTGATGGTCAGAAATGACGGATGGCAGACACACCATCATCACCAACTGAGTCTTTTATAGGAGTTAGAGATAAAAAATAGAGTTGGTGATGATGATGTGCCTGCCATCCTACAATATAGGCCGTCCGATTTATATCTGACGGATAGGAAGGAAACTATGGCAATTTTGCAAAAAGATACCCACACCCCTCTCCACATTTGCAAATAAGGCCTTCCCTCGTTCATCCTTTTCTATCACAAGATAAACTACTCATATAAATGCATCTTGATGTTCCGTGCAACGCATGGGCATCTTGCTAGTCTCTCACAAGATAAACTACTCATACAAATGCATCTTGATGTTCCGTGCAACGCACGGGCATCTAGCTAGTTTCTTTTAAAGTAGTTACTGCGATAATTGGGTTGAAGTGATATATTATATGTCTGCCCCGAATGATTTCAGATTCACTAGTAGTAACAAAGAAAAGGTTGTCTTGTTAATTAACAGAAAATAGGGTGAAAACTATCACATGAGGCTGGTGAAAACAAGGCACATTGGGTTCAGCGTCATCGTCACTATAGCTGTGCGTGCGCGAGAAGTCTACATATCGAGGGGGCTACGGAGAAAAAGACGTATCTTGTGTGTTTGAGCGAGGCACAGGGGGGGGGGGGGGGGGGGGGGGGGGGGGGGGGGGGGGGGGGGGGGGGGGGGGGGGGGGGGGGGGGGGGGGGGGGGGGGGGGGGGGGGGGGGGGGGGGGGGGGGGGGGGGGGGGGGGGGGGGGGGGGGGGGGGGGGGGGGGGGGGGGGGGGGGGGGGGGGGGGGGGGGGGGGGGGGGGGGGGGGGGGGGGGGGGGGGGGGGGGGGGGGGGGGGGGGGGGGGGGGGGGGGGGGGGGGGGGGGGGGGGGGGGGGGGGGGGGGGGGGGGGGGGGGGGGGGGGGGGGGGGGGGGGGGGGGGGGGGGGGGGGGGGGGGGGGGGGGGGGGGGGGGGGGGGGGGGGGGGGGGGGGGGGGGGGGGGGGGGGGGGCAGTGACACTTACATATCTCTACTCTTATAAAAAACAGAGTTGGTGATGATGGTGTTCCTGCCATCCTGCTATATAGGCCATCCGATTTATATCTGACAGATAGGAAGGAAACTATGGCAATTTTGCAAAAGGATACCCACACCCCTCTCCACATTTGCAAATAAGGCATTCCCTCATTCATCTTTTTCTCCCACAAGATAAACTAATCATACAAATGCATCTTGATGTTCCGTGCAACGCATGGGCATCTTGCTAGTAGGGAGAAGGAGTTTGTGTGACCCATATCTATATTAAGGGATAGGTAGATAGGATGTGTGCGAGGCATACTTAAAGCATCACAGAGATAAACAAACGGTGTGCATGCAAGTGCCAGAAAAAATGAAGCGATAAACAATGTCTACACGCGTGCGCGCGCGTGTGTGTGTGTGTGAGAGAGAGAGATAGAGGGAGAGAGATAGAGAGAGATAGAGATAGAGATAGAGAGAGAGAGAGAGAGAGAGAGAGAGAGAGAGAGAAAGAGAGAGAGAGCGAGATCTCAAAACAAAAGGTGCTCTGCTGGAATCCCATTGTATGTATTCATATGGTTCCGGAACTCGAGTTAACCTTAGGCATATGTGTGAGAGACATAATTATCCTTTGAGACATTAGTGCCTGTGGGTGGGCGGAATTAAAGGGGTGGGCATGTTCGACAAAGAGAGCGTGTGTGTTTCTGTGTGAGAGACTTGTAGGACGGGGTAGAAAGACAAATTCTAACCTTGACGGAGGGAGAGAAATACACGAAGTGCGCGTGTGTGATTCCGATGCCCACGGGGGGGGGGGGGGGGGGGGGGGGGGGGGGGGGGGGGGGGGGGGGGGGGGGGGGGGGGGGGGGGGGGGGGGGGGGGGGGGGGGGGGGGGGGGGGGGGGGGGGGGGGGGGGGGGGGGGGGGGGGGGGGGGGGGGGGGGGGGGGGGGGGGGGGGGGGGGGGGGGGGGGGGGGGGGGGGGGGGGGGGGGGGGGGGGGGGGGGGGGGGGGGGGGGGGGGGGGGGGGGGGGGGGGGGGGGGGGGGGGGGGGGGGGGGGGGGGGGGGGGGGGGGGGGGGGGGGGGGGGGGGGGGGGGGGGGGGGGGGGGGGGGGGGGGGGGGGGGGGGGGGGGGGGGGGGGGGGGGGGGGGGGGGGGGGGGGGGGGGGGGGGGGGGGGGGGGGGGGGGGGGGGGGGGGGGGGGGGGGGGGGGGGGGGGGGGGGGGGGGGGGGGGGGGGGGGGCGGACTACAATATCCATTTCTTTTGTGGGACTACAATATCCATTTCTTTTTGTCGCCTCTACACTAACACGTCAATGCATTATGTTTAAAGTAAATAACCAATGGCACTAAGTTATCTATTTACACGAGAAATACATAGGCTGAGCGTTTGATCCCTTTTTTTTGTGAACGCGCCTCTACACCCGCACGATTGGCCGCGCCCGTGTGAACGTCCAAGTTATCGGCGCATCATCCCGAGTTATTGTCTTTTTTCTGGGGTGGACTTCACACCAGTTATTAACTGCTGACGCGTGCCCCGTGTACACAGTCTCGCATGACCTTCCCGCTAGCACGGTCCAAAATTAGTTGAAACTGGATACGAACGATCCCGCGGGCGGCAAAATCTCCTGCCTCCTTCTAAAATTTCCGCCACCTAGTCTTTAGCATGCGAAATTCCCCTTTTGTCCTTGGTGCACGGAGAACAACAGTAACAATACCGCCCTCATCTACATAATAGGTCGGGGCTGGTTTGGTAACTTCCGGTTCCCCCCACCACACGGCATCCCCATTTCCTCTCCCCTCCCGCAAAAACGACTAACTCCACAGCACTAGAGCATCTTAGATCACGTCGTTCGTACTTCATCGGCCTTTCTACCCCTACCCTCTGGAAACCCTAGACTGCTCATCCACCGGCGTACCAAAGCCCATTCACTACCAGCGGCGTCCACCTCGCCGGATCTGCTTCTGCGGCCGCATCTACCCCTCCCACCTCCACTAGAAACAAGTAGACTGCTCATCCACCACTGTACCACAGCCCATTCAGTGCCGACCTTGTCCATGGCGCCGGATCTGCTTCACCGGTACTCTCGTCAACCGCAGCGCATCTGCAGCAGCTCATTCGTACTCCCCACCGGAGACGCTTCGTCCACACCCCCCGGAGCCGCCCCACCGACGGCCTCTGATCCTCTTCGCCGACACCTTCCTCAACCCTACCGGAGCCGCTTCGTCGACACCATCGTCGACCCTACCGGAGTAGCTTCTCCTATACCATTCTCAACCCTATCGGGGCTGCTTTGCCAACTCACAAGTCCACGGCCACAGATCCGCTTCGTCGCACCCTCATCCAACCTACCGGAGCAGCTTCTGACGCCCCATCCACGGCCGCAGATCCGCATCATCGACACCATCCTTAACCCAACCACCGGAGCAGCTTCACCGGCGCCCTCGTCCATGGCCACAGATCCACTTCGCCCACACTGAAGTCCACCCTACCGGAGCGGCTCCACAAACACCTACTCGACGGTTCTAGATCTCCTTACCGGACCCCGATAGCCAGCACAGCGTCATCACCCTTGACGTTTCTAACTCGATTCCCACCGTCTGGCAAGATGCCAACCACGCGCCACGGCCTAGGTACTTGTCACCTTTAAACCCATCCAGCATCACCTGCCCGATGTACTTCAAATATACTAACAGGTCACTGTTACCTTTATGCAGCTGGCAAAAACTACAAGGACGATGTTTCTTCTGGATCTAACAGCTTGGCCAACCAAGATCCTGGACTGAGGCATTGCTATGATCTTGTAAGTGTCTCTCTCTCTCTTGTATTGTTGTGTGCCTGCCAGCGTGCTTTGCTAGGATTTTTGACCAGTAATCCCTTTGTGCAGACAATGATTTCTACTACTGGCTGCTAAATTAGATATGTAGATGTCATACATGATACTACCTCGTACCTCCATTCCTAAATATAAGTCTTTCTAGAGATTCCACTATAGGCTACATACGAAGCAAAATGAGTGAATCTACACTCGAAAATGCATCTATATACATCTGTATGTGGTCCATACTGGAATCTCCACAAAGACGTATATTTAGGAACAGAGGCAGTACATTACACAAAATCGTAGGTGGCATGTAGGAATTCCAGTGCACTACATTAGGCTCCCTTAGAGTGCCTGCTAGTCCAGCACACAGAGTCATGGCTTGTTTATGCTACGCACACAATCATTAATAGGTGGTTTAAATATGCGCAAGGGATATGCAATGTATTATCATGTAGAGATGTCTGAAATTATCCATGTCAACTTGCAGATAGGGTTACACAATGAAAAAGTACAAGATGTATGTGGCAATTTCATGGAACATCGCAAAAAAAGGAGAGGCAGCGGTGAGCCTATACAGTGTGCTATGGTAGGTCACTCCTCCATTGCAATCATCGTGACATGTTATTTGTATGTCAGTTCTATTGGCCAAGTTTCTTAGGGACAGTTATTATGAGTTATCCTAAGAAAATAAGCACCTGTGAATATAAGCTCCAGGTAATAAGCCAACCAGTTCTTTTCATTGCCTTTCTTTTCAGCTTATCTTTGGTATGATCAGTGAAAAGTCTAGATTGCATTATATTTTTTCATTTTGCTGCCCATATGAAAAATAATTTGACTTGCAAACATCACAAATTGAACCCAGTGCAGTAATTAATATGATAGGAAAGCAGACCATCACTATTTGTTCAAAATGCAAATACAAAGATACCATCTACTTGGCACAATCTACTTTGGTCAATGTCTCCCATAGAGATCCCATTGCCTAATTTAAATGAAGAACGCATGACCCACATTTAAATGAAGAACAATTATTTATTGAAACTCGATGGTCCAAGTGGCTGGTTATTATCATATAGCAGCACCACCTGAAAGCATCATATAGCAGCAGCAGCAGCTCATAGCAACTCATCATACAGCAGCAGTAGCAGCAGTGTGCAATTCATCATATACCAGCAGCAGCTCATAGCAATTCATCATATAGCAGCAGCAGGAGCAGCTCATAGCAATTCATCATATAGCAGCAGCAGGAGCAGCTCATAGCAATTCATCATATAGCAGTAGTAGGAGCAGCTCATAGCACTTCATCATACAGCAGCAGCAGGAGCAGCTTATAGCAACTCATCATATAGCAGCAGCAGCAGCTCATAGCAATTTATCATATAGCAGCAGCAGCACATAGCAATTCATCATATAGCAGCAGCAGGAGCAGCTCATAGCAATGCATCATATAGCAGCAGCAGGAGCAGCTCATAGCAATTCATTGTATAGTGGATCAGAATGAAAATTTGGCAAAAAATCAGAGGAGATCCTCACCTTGTTGGATGAGCTCATCCTTCAACAGCACCTCAAGGCCACGGCATGGGAGGAGGGGAGGGGGAATAAGGTGCCTTCTGCTGCAGTGTGGCATCAGCCGTAGTTGTGCGGCGCCCGCCGGAGTAGTGCGTTGGACGAACCACAGTGGAGCAGCTGCTGGAGACCATGAGAATGAGGGGCGGCGCCAGAGGGAGGAGAAGCCAGGGAGATTTGCGCCTACCTGCCGTCCATGTAGCCTAGCTGGACAGAGCATCGTCGAGGACCAGGCCAGATGGGACCAGAGGCGATGGCTCGCTGGAGGAACCCTAGGGCTGCAGGCAGGGGATCGAGGTAGAGGGAAAGGGGAGAGGAGATGCAAGCGGGCAAGGCAATGAACGCTTGTGTTTTTGTTTTTACTTGAGGGTCAGGTGTGACGCGGGCGTGAGCAGTTGCATTTTGAGTGTAATATAGGCAGACAACAGAGTCATTTCACTATTCCCCTTCCCTTCAATTTTTAGTGAGCTTCTACCCGAAACACCCCCCTCCAAAGCAAAATAAGTTAAGCCCAAGCCCATAACTTAAAAATGACTTCTTTACATCTTTTATGGCTTATTTTGACAATAAGCCCTGAAAAGGCGGAATCAAACTGGCCCTTAACCTGCAATTCAATTGTGCGTGCAATGATGAATCACTCCTGCCTGCTATAGTGTACATTTAGGCATCATCATACATGGCATAACCTAATACATGTGCATTCCATTGTAGAATCTGGAATCTGGAATATGCAATGTTTATGTTAGTTCATACGTTGCACATGATGTTTAAATGCCCCTTAAATCTGGTCAGTCAAGTGATGGTCTTTAAGCCTCCTTCTTTGCTTCTTTTCTTGATATGTAAGATTTGCTCACACATCTGTTCAATTGTTGTTTGCATCAGCCAGCCATACTAGGACTGTTTGCTTTGATTACTTGCTGTTCTTGACCTAACACTCTAATAGAGCTTGTCAACGATTTAAACACTAAGGGCTGCTGTAGTAGGGCCTTGTCTAACTCGTAGGTGACATAAAGGTTTGGCTGTACACTAAAGTAGGCTCTCCAAGAGTACCTGGAGATCCAGTTCGAAGGTATGCCTAGTTTTTACATAGTGCAGACATAGTAAATGCTCATTTCATTGTGTGCAAGTGCAAGAGATGTGGCATGTTTCATTATGTGGTATTGTTTTGTTATAATCTTATCCTTTTGTGTTGTTCACAGACTGGAAAGTATGCATATTTGTCTTCCAAGGAGACGAGTAACTAGTTTGTGTGACCTTGCAGAGGGGGTGCAATGAAGATAAGATTGAGGATTTCCAAGTACAAGATGTTAATTAGGAAGGAGCCTTGAAAGAGAAGTAGGAGCTGCGCTGAGCCTTGCAAGAGAAGTAGGAGCTGCGCTGAGCCTGTTCAACCAGTTAAGGTAAGTCACTGTATCCAACTCAATAGTTCAATTCCACAAATCCCTCTGCTGTTCATTAGCCTAGTACTAGCCAACTATTATTGCATGAGGCTCACAATCTAGTTTATACTAGGCTAATGATTGCATAGTTTTGCTTGCCGTAGTAGGTTTGTATGAATCCCTCTGTTGTTCATTATGCTCCCTAAGACTTTAATTGAGCTACAGAATGGCCAACTGCTTGCTTACTTATACGCAACGTGCTGTCCAAATTTGTAACTTGTCTGTGTTTTGGATTGGGCCCCAACATCATGCTCCTCTGGTGAGCTAAGAGAGATTTCTGTATGCAGGCCGCACAGACTACCTTTTTTATAATTTTTAAAATATCACCTGCTTATGCTTCATGACGTGTAACATTATTGTTAGTCCTGTTTTGCCATGTACAAAATAGTCTGTCTTGCTCGCTTCACTGTTGTAACTATATTTTTGCCCTAGTCATGTGTACTTACAGAAACATTTCAGGATGAAGTGACATCAACACAAAGATCTGCGAGCAGTGCGGCATGGCCGTTACCGAATGATTATGGATCGGAATTGGAATGTGCTGATGTTCTCGAGCATCAACTAGAGGTGGCAAGACAACGTGTACATGATTCTCAACATACAATCAACAAGTTGAGACTGGACATGCAGGTATTAGATGCAAGAGTCAAAAAAATGAAACAAGACACTGAGGTAACCACGAAGGAATTGGAGATTTTGCAGACTGAAATTTGTGCTATCTGAATCCGGCCAATCCTTTTCTCTGAAGAGATTATAGTTCAAATGGTAAGTTCTGTTGATGCGTGTCCATGATGTATGAGCTTTATTTATCCAATGTATGTAATTTGTTGTTTGTGTACGCTTTATAATCACTGGTGCCGAACTATAATGCCTAGTGGGTATATTCGGCTGTAATTTCTTTATTGTATAGTGTAGGATTATTCTACGTTTCTATGCTTTTTATTGTATAGTGTATGTTTTTTAGAGGCGATAATATAGAGTAGGATATTTGTTGCATATGCTATATCGTTGAAATGGGGGCCAACACGCCCAAACATTTCCTGGGCGCCATACAAACAAACAAACATGTGCAGTCAAAGCGGGCCTTAATTGGGCTGGTCAAAATAATATTAAGTGGATCCCAAATGGGCCCACCATAACAACGGCTCTTAGCACGCCGTCAATAGGCCTAAAGCTCGATAGGGACGTATAAATGGAAATGGCCTGCGGGCCTTTAGCGGGCCGAAATAAATGTCAATTTTGTCTCGGCCCTTTTACTTTACGGGCCAGTAAGAGGCCGAAAGTGTTATGGGCCAGAGGAGGCCCAATTTGCAAACAAGGCTTTTAACAGGCCGAAAGTCGCGTTGGGCTGAAATGATGCCCTGCGGAACGTGGGCCCCTAATGGACCTAAAGTCAAAGGCCCAACTGTTGTGCAGGCCCTTAACAGGCTGAGAGACAAAATGGGCTAAGAGTTGGCCCATTTACCGAATGGGCCGAGGACAGGCCTAAAGTCACAGCGGGCTAGAATTGGCCCAACTGCAAAATGGGCCGAGAAAAGGCCGAAAGACGTTCCGAGCCGTTAACGGGCTGGAACTGACGATGGGCTGCTAACAGGCCGAAATAAGCTCGGGCCGCAATTGGGCCCAAAAACGTAGCGGGCCGTTAACGAGCTTAAACTGACGATGGGCTGGGAATTGTCGAATCTAGAATGGGCCTTTGATGGGCCGATTTTGTGTAACTTGTATGGGCCGTACTTGTAAATGGGCCTGACTCAATAGGCTGCTAATGGGCTGGCCCGCTTATTTTGACAGGCCCGGCCTTTTCACCGGAATGGGCCTCTGTTGGGCCGTGCCACGTGTCGACGTATCATAGGCGCCTCCTATCCAATGAGTGGATGACATCTGTCCGAACGTTGAGCCGACACGTGTTTCCTCCGGCCAATGAGAATTTTACACATGGAAAATTCCCATTGGTCCGGGCTGTTAACGGGTTATTGGATCCAAAACCGGACCCGATAGCTTAACGGCGTCCCGTTACGGTGGATGCCACGTGTCGGTCACCCTTGACGAAAGCACTTCTATGACGCGCGATTTATCGTCATGGAAGTGGACACTTCCGTGATGATAGTTTTGGTAATGTCATGGAACACTTCTACGACAGCACAGGTATGACTATCTTGATTCTGTCATAAATTTGTCATGGATGTACATGCATGACAGAAAACGTATTGTCGAATCTAGAATGGGCCTTTGATGGGGGGGGGGGGGGGGGGGGGGGGGGGGGGGGGGGGGGGGGGGGGGGGGGGGGGGGGGGGGGGGGGGGGGGGGGGGGGGGGGGGGGGGGGGGGGGGGGGGGGGGGGGGGGGGGGGGGGGGGGGGGGGGGGGGGGGGGGGGGGGGGGGGGGCTGTGACAAACACGTATCATCACAGAAGTGTCTTTTTTTTGTAGTGCCTGCTTTATTTTTAGCAAGCAACAAACGTACTTCTTCATCACCCATGGCGTCAGAAATAATATTACTCCCCAATTCGAACAATCTGCTGTTAATTTGGTTCTGGGCGATGAGTGCTTTAAGTAAGAGGCAATCGTTCTCTTCCCTCTTCACTCTCCCGCTGCGCTTCCTCGTGGTCATGGGTGTAGCCTTTTTGGCCACTTCCTTCTTGGTACTTGACGCATTTCTGGCAGAACGTCTGGTTGCCTGCACGGTAGACTGCCGAGCAGACGGTGAAGCTTGGACGGACTGCTTAGCAGACGGTTTATCTATGCCAGACCGCTGAGCTGGCGGTGCTGCTGTGACGGACTGCTGGGCTGTAGGAGCAGAGGCATCGGACTGCTGACCATGCATTGAAGCTATGTCGGGTTTCTGCGCAGGTGGTGCCAACTTGTCGGTGTGCTAAGGAGGCCGTGCCAACACGTTGGTTTGCTGAGCCGGAAGTGCTGACGCATTGGTATGCTGATCACGCGCCTGCGGACCGATGGACTGATGAGCAGTCGGTTATGGACCTACAGACTGCTTAGCAGGCGGTTCCGAAGCATCAGACTGCTTAGCAGTCTGTTCCACCAGGTTGGTCTGCTGAGCATGTGCTGCAGCTGGGTCTCCCCCCGCTGCTTCAGCGGCTGGCATCTGAACCGATGGTGTGTCATCAGCAGTTGTAGGCCTTGCCACTGGCTGCTTTGGGGCGGAGGATGACATGGCTTGTATGCCACAAAGTCGGTCCGCCTG
Organism: Thinopyrum obtusiflorum; assembly: GCA_036873465.1. Taxonomy (NCBI): domain Eukaryota; kingdom Viridiplantae; phylum Streptophyta; class Magnoliopsida; order Poales; family Poaceae; genus Thinopyrum; species Thinopyrum obtusiflorum. Next base: position 10,807 of record JAAAWM010009827.1, read on the forward strand.
ATCACAGGTTGATGCATCAGCCCGCGAGAGCTGCTCTGGCAAGGAGAGCGTCACCGGTTGAGGGGCGACAGTGGTTGCTCTTGGCGGGGCTTCAGGAATCTCATCGATGAACTCTATTTCCTTTCATGGCCACTGGATGTGATGTAACAGTGTTTTTCCCAAGGTCCTTTGCTCATCAAAGTCTCCTAGGACATTCTTTAGGGCAAATTCATTGAATCCAGGATTTACTTCAGTCACGTAGCACTTCACACAGCCTGGCTTCAATGGCACATTGTCCAAGAAGAGGCCATCTTCTAAGAAGGGTGGGAAAACCCAGGCTGTTGCACATTTTAATGTACCTTCATAATGTGTAAGCACGCCCTTCAGTCTGTCTTTCATTCCAGATAGATCAGATATAGCATCATCATGAGCAGCTGCAGTCTCAGTGTCGCTGGGGTCAGCTGATGCACAGCTACTCTTGTGCAGTGTTGTCGCGCAATAGGCAGCATCATCCATGCCCGCCTTCCCTCCCATTTGCTGGCTATCTGTCAGTGTTAGAGTCTTCTGCATCATCATTGACTCCTCAACATCCTTTCGAACAGCCGGATAAATCTCCTTCTTCAACTTTTCAAACAATGCATTCTGCTTCATTTCACTCCTCGCTTTTTTCATGCTGAGCCTCTCTTCTTTGCTGAGTGTGAAAGCCCTCTTGTGCGGGACATTAACACCTATACCCCTTGCACGGCCAGGGGGCTCTTTTGTGTCCAGAGCAATGGACAGAATGTCACATGGCCCTGAGTTCCTGTAGAACCTTCCAGGGATCTTGGAAGCCTCTACCATCACTTCATACAGTTTGGCGTCACGTGCGTTTTCAAAGTAATAAGTTCCGTCATCACGCCTCTTTGCACGTGCCCGCAAGTAGTCTCTGGCGCGTTCGCCCTTGATTTCACTAAAGGCCGGATTCCCACCCGCCGCTACTGCTTCTTTGTCCTCCTGTTCCCATATCAGTTTCATGCCGTAGTATCCTGCCACACCCATACGGTGGGGGTGTATGTTCTTCTTCTGAAGTTCCGATTGCTTGAAACTCTTCACAGCAAACTCTAGAGTTGCCCTGACCCATTTGAATTCTGCCTAGTCTGCCTTTGTAATTTGGGGGTATGCGGGGATTGGGTCCTTGCCTTCACTCAAGTACTTCTTGTACAGCACATGCTTCCAGTTTCTCCAAGCATCCCTAGCCTTCTTCAGTGCAGCGTGTTCCACCTGCATTCTCCACTGCTCTGTAACATTGAAGTGATCCATGATCTCCCGGATTATCCTTCGCCATATTTCTGTGTCAGCCTTCCGAAACCCCGGCAGATTAATGTTGAGCCTTGCCCTGCCAACAAATCCACACACACTCCTGAACCTCATGTGTGCTTTATCTGGTTTAGTTGGAGCCCAGGACTTTAAATCAATCTAGGCTGGTGTGTGGGCTTCCTTGGAACATTCCTCCATGTCCTGACCGGAAGGGTAATTGCTGCAGCTCTATCCCGTTCAAGACTACTTGATCCCTCACAATCTGCTGAAGACCTAGGGTTGTCCGAATCAGATGAAGATACATGGCCTGAATGAGTGCTGTCGCTGCTACTCGGCATCTACAGAGAACACATGCGAAACTCAGGAAAGGAGGATAAGCATAAAACTAACAACTTGGTATCAAGCTTTCTAAACATGCCATGCAATAATTTAGAAAATGTACGGCTAATTTGTTAAGTTTGTGTGACTCGGGCGCCCGCGATCTATAAATAGGCAGTAACTTATTAGAACAAATACAGCTTATATGTAGTAAGGAAGGTAGATAATGAACATATATACGCTCTCCGTTATTTATAGCCAATTTGGGAACATACGGAATGAAATTGGAAGAGGGATTGCAAGGAAATATGCCTCACCGCGATGGAGAGCAGTAACTAATAGGCTTCTTAATGCAAACCCGGCCGGACCACAGGAGAGGTGAGGGTTACTGCATCGATATGCTCGAGGGTGGCTGGCGAGCAAACGAAGACGGCGAGGCGCGGGCCACCGCATGCGGCAGTGGAGGTAGGCTTGACGCCGAAGAGCGGGTACACGACCGGGGTGAGCACGGCGGCGTCGGAGAGGGTTCTGCTGTGGATCTGGGGGAGGGGGGAGCTGGCGAAGGAGATTGGGTGGACTAGTTGAGTGAAACGCGGGCGGACGGTGGGGGGGTGTTGGCGGCCTAGGTGAAAAGGGTGAAAAATATCCCCGGTCGCCGCGCGCGCGGAAATGCCTATGCAAACGGTTGTCTCTAAGCGCTCATGTGCACAAACAGAATAATTTCGTTTGAAATGAAGACGTGAGTTCATCGTTTCACCTCTAAATTTTTCGCACGTAAACCAATCACAATTTTACCACGGGTTTGATTTGCTGGCGCATTTCAGGTCTCGTGTGCTATATGTAAGACATTTTTTGGCATTTACCTTGCAAGTTGGCATATAAATCAATTCCTAGCCGGACTTCATTTCCTGTCGAAAGGGATGAGGATTGCCGTTCGATCTGGGAGCATCCAACGGTGCAGACGTACGATCCGTGGGGTTTGGGTTCTGGCCAATCAGAACGCACGACTCAGATCGCGCGCGCAGCGAGGGGGGCATCGGTCACAGTTTGGTAGGCACACGGCTTTCGTGTGTGAACCGTGTGCTATTTGAAAATATTTTTTTTGGGAGGGGCTATTTGAAAACATGTACATGTGTTGTCGAAAGGGATGAGGATCGCCGTTTGATCAAGGAGAATCCAACGGTGCAGACGTACGATCCGTGGGGTTTGGGTTCTGGCCAATCAGAATGCACGACTCAGATCGCGCGCATGGCAGAGGGGTGGGGGGTGCATCGGCCATGGTTTAGTGGACACACGACTTTCGTGAGTGAACCGTGTGCTCTTTGAAAACATTTACATTACCTAACATCATATTTTTGTTCGAATGAAAACATGAGTTCATCGTTTCGCCTCCAATTTTTTTCCACGGTAAGAAATCATGAGTATAGTGGAGAGTGTCATATACTAGTATCATGAATATACAGTACATATGATACTAGTGTATGATACTACCTTTAATTAATTATAGTGCATAGTATAATACATAGAGTATAGTATCATATATAGATCATATTTATTGCCATACATGACACAAATTAGCATCGCATTTAACATGATACGGTATGTACCTACTATATGTTACTCTAACCCTCTTTATATATATATATATATATATTTAATTCTTTGCCACATCAGCATACTTGCTATTTCCGAGTGCATGACATCGTCGGCCACTATGGCCAGCCTTATATAGTGGGGAGTATCATATACTATATATATATAGTATCATGCATATGATACTAGTGTATGATACTACGTACGTACCTTCATAGTGCATATATAGTATCATAGAGTAGTACTAGCTCCCTCTGTAAACTAATATAAGAGCGTTTAGATTACTAAATAGTGACCCAAACGCTCTTATATTAGTTTACGGAGGGAGTATACTCCGTAAACTAATATAAGAGCGTTTAGATTACTAAATAGTGACCCAAATGCTCTTATATTAGTTTACGGAGGGAGTATATATCATAGATGACCGTATTTACGAATTGAGCCCTATAAGGCTGGTTGTAATGGGGAGTATTATATATATATATATAGGGGGGGGGGGGGGGGGGGGGGGGGGGGGGGGGGGGGGGGGGGGGGGGGGGGGGGGGGGGGGGGGGGGGGGGGGGGGGGGGGGGGGGGGGGGGGGGGGGGGGGGGGGGGGGGGGGGGGGGTGCATAGTATCATAAGTTAACATCTTAGGTTGCCTTACTAATTGTCATGCATCACACAAAGTAGTAGTACAACATTTAATATGACACGGTATCATGATATGATATCACATCCTCTCTTGTGTGCCACATCATCCAGAAAGTATAGTTGGCATGCATGATACCGCTTATGATAATACCATTACAACCAGCCTAAACCGGAAAGGAGGGAGTATGAGACTAGCCACAATGGAGAGTAGTACACTAGTAACATACACATATCCCTAGACTATATATGTTACTACCTTCATAGTGGGTAGTAACATAAGTGTAGTGTCATGCAAAGCTTCATTTCTTAGGTTACAGACTCATATTGCATTGGGACATGTGATGCTACAGTAACTAGCTAAGTTACTGAAACTATCTCTCTCCTCATTAACTTATTGCCACATAAGCAAGTTTGCTGAGTTGGAGTCGGTGTTACTGCTGAAGTTACTCCCACTGTGGCTAGTCCGATACTAGCTAGTCGTCTACGATATACTAGCTACCTCACTAAGAGCATGGTTAATAATATAGCCAAGGGTCGGCTATAAGAAGTTGCCATGTGATATATAGCCAACCTCTTAGCGGGCATGTACAATAATAAGTTTTATATACGTACTAGTTTATCAATAGTTGGACCACCTTACATCCTCACAAAGTGTCTTGGGTCTCGTGTTGCAGCTGGCTCTACTAACCAAGAGCCCGCTTCTCTTCTCTTTCCTCCAACTAATAAGCACATATATATTATTCTATTCCTTATAGCCAGACTACCCATAGTGGGAGTAACATAGGTAGTAACATCACACATATCTAGATAAAATAGATGATGTGGCAAGCAATAAATGAAGAAATGGAGGAAAGTGGATATGTGTGATGTTACTACCTATGTTACTCCCACTGTGGGTATAGTCTTACTATAGTATGAGACTACCCACAATGGGAGTAACATAGGTAGTAACGTCACACATATCTAGATAAATTAAGTAGATGATGTGGCAAGCAATAAATGAAGAAAGAGAGGAAAGTAGTAACATAGCTAGTTACTAGTAGTATGAGTAACATCATATGTACATATCAAGGCAAGATGTGTCTATAGCCTAATAAATGAAGTGTTGCATGTTACCACACATATATGTTATTCCCCACTATAGAGGTAGTAACATAGACTAGTAACACATGGGCATGTTACTAGTCTATGTTACTACCCATTGTGGCTAGTCTGAGTAACATCACACATCTCAAGGCAAGATGAGTCTATAGCCTAATAAATGAAGTGTTGCATGTTACTACACATATGTTACTCCCCACTATAGAGGTAGTAACATAGACTAGTAATATTCTATGTTACTACCCATTGTCGCTAGTCTTATGTCACTCTATTGTGTACTTACTTGCTCTAATGCATAGTATCATAGAGTAGCTAGTATCATATGTAGTACTTTATTTATATTGTCATGCATGACACATAGTAGCATAACATTTATTATGATACGGTTTCATGATATGATACTTAACCCTCTCTTTCTTCATTTAATTAATTCTATGACAGCTCATCAAAATTGCCTAGTTGGCATGCATGATACTAGCTATGATACTCCCTTACTATCAGCCTAGCAAAGGTGTACAGATCATTTGTGCATCGCTTTGTGAGTTTTCATCCGTTTGTTCGAGAAGCGGGGAGAAGTTTCAAACATTTCGGCCACGAGGTGCGGCCACTGGCGTAGGCCTAGTTGGTATTTTAATTACAGAAAATTCAGATGGAGTTTGGACATCATCAAAATCGATGTGTGCCTGTGGCGTGCTCTCACGACCCCGTGGAAAAAAATTGGTAAAGTTTGGCACAAGTTTTGATAACCGCTCCTTCCAAACCAGAGCATCTCACATGAAGGATCATGGTTTTCCAAAAGGAGACGTGTCAATTCAAACTCCTGTGGTCGGTGACTTCATCGTTTGGCCTCATAAAAATTTTCATGGTACGCAATCACCATTATACCACGGGTTTGATTTTCTAGTGCATTTCAGGTATCGTTAACTATATTTAAGACATTTTTTGAGATTAACGTGCATTTTGTGCATAAAAATAAAATTACAACCGGAACTGCATGTGCTGTCGAAAGGGATGAGGATCGCCGTTCGATCTGGGAGCATCCAACGATGCAGACGTACGATCCGTGGGGTTTGGGTTCTGGCCAATCAGAAAGCACGACTCAGATCGTGGGCGGGGTGGCGGGGTTTGGTCGGCACACGGCTTTCATCAATGAACCATGTGTGCTATTCGCAAACCAGATTGCATATTTTTGTTCACACATACTGTAGTGATATCGATTGAGTGTGCTACCTCTATGATATAATAATAATAATAATAATAACAAAAAAAAGTTCATATTCATTGCCTGAGCTGACAGCATATCAAGGTCAACATATTAACGGTTCTTACATCAACAGAAAACCGGGCATAACTCACAAATTCAGTACATGCGACAGTTCTAAATTGAACGAATTAAGTTGCAGGGTAGGCATAAAGACGAGTCTTATGGCTTAATTCCCATGTACATGGGGGAACTGGGATCATTAAGTTGACCCTGAATGAACTTGGGGTTTTTGATGATTTTACGCTTCTCTGTTGCACTGGTGCGCGATCCCTTGGCTGGCAACTCATCAAATTCATCGTACTCGTCCTGATCGGCAACATCGTCAACACCCAGTACCCTTCTCTTCCCATGCATCGCTAAATGGCCGTTCTTATGCAAGGGGTCTTCCACAAAGAAAATCTGGATAGCATCACTGGCAAGAATGAATGGGTCCGCGTGATATGCCATCGTTGTCCTGTTAACACAGGTATTCCTGTACTCATCAATCCTTACCTGACCAAGAGGGATCCATGCGCACCTGAATAATGCCACCTTAACTTTCACATAGTCAAGCTCCCAAATCTCTTTAATGGTTCCATAGTATACCCTTTTATCAGCTTCATTTACAGTCATGCATTCTATTCGAACAGAGCTGTTCTGATATGAGGTCTTCTTATCACGTTCCTCAGTGTAGAACGTGTATCCATTTATGTCATATGCTTGGTACGTCAACACCGTAGGTGATGGCTTTTGTGCCAACCACGTAGCAATGTCATCGATGGATCCTTGTGCCAAACGATTCTTCAGCCATTCGGCGTACTTCTTAGTGTGCTCCTTCATCTCCACTTCTGATGAAGGCACCATTGGTAAGAAGCTTTGGCGTATCTCCACCAAGTGTTCTTCGGCATAAGCGATGAGAACTGGGCTGTTAAGCAGTACCGTCAAATGGGCTTTCTCTGCCAATTCTTCAGGTGCAGCCATTTGCATGCCAGCAAGGACTGGCTTACCTTTCAGCCTTCCCTCATGGCGAGAGAGGGGCAAACCTATAGGTCTTTGTTTCATGTATTCGGTGCAAAACTCAACCACCTCCTCCGCGGTATAACCTTGTAGGATGCTTGCCTCTGGATGGTTTCGGTTCCGACAAAAGCGCTTCAGTATTCCCATGAACCGCTCGAAGGGATACATGTTGCGAAGAAGCACAGGACCACAATACTAAATCTCGTCGACAAGGTGCACAGTGAGATGGACCATGACATCAAAGAATGACGGTGGGAAAAACATCTCTAGGTTGGACAATATTCTTGCAATATCATCTTGCATATTATCCAACTCTTCAGGATCTACAACTTTCTGCCATAGTTTGTTGAAGAAATCACAGAGGTCAATGAGTGTGTTTCTTATATCTTTGTCCATCAGATTCCTGATGGCCACCGGGAGGATTTATGTCAACATTACGTGGCAATCATGTGACTTCATGTGTCCCAACTTCATTTTACCTGAGCTCACATCCACGAGACTTCTGATGTTTGCACAGTAGGAAGAGGGTGTCTTAACTGACAACAAATAGGTGAAGAACTGTGTTGCTTCTTTTGTACTGAAATTGTAACTCTGGCGAGCTTTGATGAATTTGTCATCATCTTGTGCGACACTCTTGCGTTGTGATTGATCAGCAAGCATATCGAGCCGTGAACCGTCACCATCCTTTCTTTTACCTTTAATCTTGAGCAGAGTACCAAGGATGCTATCACATACATTCTTCTCTACGTGCATGACATCGATGCAGTGACGTACACGTAGAATCTCCCAATAAGGTAATTTCCAGAACACCGATTTCTTCTTAAACACTTGATCCTTGGGTGTTAGTTTCACCGTCAAAGGGTGGTTCTTGCCAAGCACAACATTAATTTTTTTAGCCATGTTGTGGACCACCTCCCCTTCATAGGGTCTTGGGCCCTCAGCTGCCTCTGCCGTACCATCAAATTCAGCTTTCATCTTTCGGTGTGGGTGATTTTTCCGTAAGAACCTACGATGACGCAAATACACTGTTTTGCATGAGTTGGGAAGTCTTCTGCTAGCTGTCGTATCCATGCATGTGACACACCCTACATCTCACCTTGTTTTCTGCCCCGATGTGCTGCCTAATGCTGGCATATCTTGAATGGTGTGCACCAGCATCGCATGTAGATCGAAAATCTCCTTTCTGTAAGCATCATAACATTTTACAGCAGGCGCATCTATCCACACTGTCAGCAGTTATTCTACCAGTAGCTGAAAGTAAATGTCGATGTCATTTCCAGGTTGCTTCGGACCTTGGATAATCATTGACATCATAATGTATTTTTTCTTCATACACAACCAAGGAGCTAGGTTATATATGCACAGAAGCACCGGCCATGTGCTGTGATTGGTGCTCATATCGCCAAAAGGATTCATCCCGCCAGTACACTCCCCGAGCCTTATACTTCTAGGATCCTTGGCAAATTTTTCAAACTTGTTGTCGATTAATTCCCACTGAGCCCCATCTTTCGGGTGCCTCATAAACCTATCCGCAATTCGCTCATCATGATGCCACCGCAACCTCTTTGCCTCTCTAGGGTTTGCAAACAAACGCCTCAACCTTGGAATTAAAGGCAAGTACCAAACAACCTTGAACGGGATTCCTGTCTTGATCTCATCGTCCAATTTGTACTTGTCCTTTGCTCTCCTGCACTTGTATCGTGCATGCTTGCATGTGGGACATGCATGAAAATCTTTGTACTCACCACGGTACAATATACAATCATTCACACAAGCGTGTATCTTCTGTACTTCAAGTTCCAATGGGCAAACAATTTTCTTCGCTTCATTCATGCTTCTGGGGAGAACATTATCTTCCGGAAGAATTTCTTTCAAAAGACCTAACATCTCTGTGAAGCCCTTGTTTGATAGACTGTTTGCTGCTTTAAATCTGAGAAGCGCCAGGGTGGCACTCAACCTGGAATATTTCTTTTTGCAACCTGGATACAATTCTTTCTTGGAGTCCGCATCAATGGTTGGCAGATCCTTGTACCCAATCATATCCTTTTCTAGGCCCTCAAAATCTGCAATCATAGCAGCAAAATCTGGCATATCAAGATCGTCGTCATCTGCGTGGACGTCTTGGTTTTCCAGTGGGCATTTTGGCTTTCCGGTGTTCCATTGGTAGCTTGACGCCTCTGCCCCGATGTTAGATTCAACATCCGTGTGACACTGATCGGGGTTTGGCATCTCGCTGCCCTGGGTATCTTCATCCATGACCTCCTCTTCACCGTGTCTGGTCCAACGTGTATATCCATCCATGAATCCCCTAGGGACTAAGTGCATCTGGACATCTGCAACTTCATGTGACTCTGTATTGGCACAATCAGTACATGGACACAGGATGTAATCCGCATCACCAATTCTCCTCTTTGTACTTTCAGCCAAATTCATGAACTCTGTCACGCCACTGATAAAATCTGTGGTTTTTAGATTCTTCATCCATCGAGATCGTTCCATCTGCAGCAGACGAATGGTAATTAAAAACAAAATAGCAACATTAATACACGGATTAACTGCTACCCAGAGATGCGTGCATAAATCACAAGGTTTTATTTTAATAATTACTGAGGGAGCTCCATGTTGTTATCCAGACGTGAAATGACAAAAATTAATGGCCAGTCAATTTACACGTGGAGTACTAGTATAACACTACACTTAGGAATTGAATACCTTAATTAAGCCACTCACAAAAAGAATACCTTAATTAATTAGCCGCGCGGCGACCTCCACCCAGCAGACAGACAAGCGCGATGCGGTGGCATGCCGAGACAACAGGGTCGAGGAGCAAAGCTTAGTGTGGCTGCCGCCTGAAGTTTGACCTCCACTATCCCGCCATCGACCGCGATGGATGTGCTTGAATCACGCCGCCGACGACCTCGATGGTTGAGCTCCTCCTATCTCCCACCGCAGACCGAGGATTGACCTCCTATGACGCCGCCACCGCCCATCGACCGAGGATTGACCTCTTCTCCGGTAGCCGCTGCCTAGGCCGCCGCCGCCATCTCTATATGCAGAGCAACTATTTTTTTTACGGATATCCGCGGAGCAGCTGTTTACACGGTATCTCACCGTAACTCAATTATATGGACAGGGTAGTACATCACATACGGTTATGTAACGACAACCGTGTCTAACCTATGTTGTCTTCTCACACGGTTTGGTGCGGAAATCGTGTGTGACGTTGTAATACCCAACACAAATGACATGTACAAACAGTGTGCCGTATACAACATATATATAGTGCCATTAGTAGTTCCCGACCGTTAGCTTATCTCCACAGTTTCCCCATTTGCCCCAAATCCCTACATAGCCTCCAAATTACCTCACGTGGCGCTGACATTGGGGGAATGCAGACGAGTGGTGCTGATGGTTTTGGTGCGGCTGCTCCTGCTCGTATCGCCGCCGAGCACTTGCCTAAGGTCATCAGAAGGCAGGTGTACTACGGATCCGAATCGTGGGGGGGGGGGGGGGGGGGGGGGGGGGGGGGGGGGGGGGGGGGGGGGGGGGGGGGGGGGGGGGGGGGGGGGGGGGGGGGGGGGGGGGGGGGGGGGGGGGGGGGGGGGGGGGGGGGGGGGGGGGGGGGGGGGGGGGGGGGGGGGGGGGGGGGGGGGGGGGGGGGGGGGGGGGGGGGGGGGGGGGGGGGGGGGGGGGGGGGGGGGGGGGGGGGGGGGGGGGGGGGGGGGGGGGGGGGGGGGGGGGGGGGGGGGGGGGGGGGGGGGGGGGGGGGGGGGGGGGGGGGGGGGGGGGGGGGGGGGGGGGGGGGGGGGGGGGGGGGGGGGGGGGGGGGGGGGGGGGGGGGGGGGGGGGGGGGGGGGGGGGGGGGGGGGGGGGGGGGGGGGGGGGGGGGGGGGGGGGGGGGGGGGGGGGGGGGGGGGGGGGGGGGGGGGGGGGGGGGGGGGGGGGGGGGGGGGGGGGGGGGGGGGGGGGGGGGGGGGGGGGGGGGGGGGGGGGGGGGGGGGGGGGGGGGGGGGGGGGGGGGGGGGGGGGGGGGGGGGGGGGGGGGGGGGGGGGGGGGGGGGGGGGGGGGGGGGGGGGGGGGGGGGGGGGGGGGGGGGGGGGGGGGGGGGGGGGGGGGGGGGGGGGGGGGGGGGGGGGGGGGGGGGGGGGGGGGGGGGGGGGGGGGGGGGGGGGGGGGGGGGGGGGGGGGGGGGGGGGGGGGGGGGGGGGGGGGGGGGGGGGGGGGGGGGGGGGGGGGGGGGGGGGGGGGGGGGGGGGGGGGGGGGGGGGGGGGGGGGGGGGGGGGGGGGGGGGGGGGGGGGGGGGGGGGGGGGGGGGGGGGGGGGGGGGGGGGGGGGGGGGGGGGGGGGGGGGGGGGGGGGGGGGGGGGGGGGGGGGGGGGGGGGGGGGGGGGGGGGGGGGGGGGGGGGGGGGGGGGGGGGGGGGGGGGGGGGGGGGGGGGGGGGGGGGGGGGGGGGGGGGGGGGGGGGGGGGGGGGGGGGGGGGGGGGGGGGGGGGGGGGGGGGGGGGGGGGGGGGGGGGGGGGGGGGGGGGGGGGGGGGGGGGGGGGGGGGGGGGGGGGGGGGGGGGGGGGGGGGGGGGGGGGGGGGGGGGGGGGGGGGGGGGGGGGGGGGGGGGGGGGGGGGGGGGGGGGGGGGGGGGGGGGGGGGGGGGGGGGGGGGGGGGGGGGGGGGGGGGGGGGGGGGGGGGGGGGGGGGGGGGGGGGGGGGGGGGGGAGCCCAGACCTCGATTATATCCGGTTCATGGAAGGGACGCCGCCTCCGGAGTCGTCAGACGACAACCAGACGGATGAGGAGCCATCGGAGGACGAAGAAGAGGACGACGATGATGATGAGGAGGAATGGCCGAATGAGGAGGAGGAGGACGACGATAGCAACGACGATGACGACGGCGGCAGCGATGAAAAGCCAACGGTCAGCGTCAAGAAGTGTCCTCGCCAAGACGATGTCGCGGGGCCATCCAACAAGAACAACAAGAAGAAGAAGGACTAAATTAAGTAGACTGTATATATCTCTGTTTGTCCTGTCAATCTAATCGCAGACGGTTAGTAATATGTATTCGACAGAGATCTTCTACATTATCGCCAACAGGTTGGTTTGTTGAACTGTGTGCCCTGACAAGCACACAATTCACAAAAAAGACCGTATGGGCTGTCTATAATGATCGCACACAATTCTGATTACCGACCTGTTTGCCAGGTATCACACACATCTTGTTACACCGAATCGTTTGTGTTCACCTCACTCATCGCAAACGATTCATCGGAGTGAACTGTATGCCATATATCGCACACACCTTGATCTGGCTGCCCGTGTCTGTTGTTCTGTCTCATCGCAAACAGTTTGTACAGATCAACCGTATGCCCCTCATCGCACACGCAACTATAATCTGAACTGTGTTTGATGTATCATTCATCGCAAATGTTTTCCATCATTTCTGACGGTTTTCATACAGCACCGTTTGCGATTATTGCATCGCACACAGTTTCTCGAAGGGTCTCTGATCGTAGTGTCGCGTTAGCAGCATCTTGCAGTAGTGTGTGACTCCTGCATTTTTCCAATTAGTTTTTGCTTTAGTGGATTATATTTTGAATCATTAGCTACTTGGTGCTGCTATAGATGAGCTTGCATGTTGAATTCTTCTAAGTACTTTGAATGCTCAATATGGCCTCTATACATCTCTATGAGTAGTTGTTATCAATCTTGCAAAGTTTTGTTGACAAAATTTTTGTGACCCAATTTTTTTTAGAAAATTGTACGTAGTTATGATGAACTTGTTTGGAAGGAGTTCTTCGAGGCGGAGGTTTTCGGAGGCATATTCTAGTAGGGGCTCAACCCATCAATCTTATGTTGAACCAAGCGCAAGTTCAATAAGGGAAGCTGCTACCAAATCCTGCCTATGGCCGTGCAACGATTTTATGGTGAGTGCTGGTATTAAAGAAGAATTTGATCAATATGTTCACAATGCTAAGCTCGGCCCCTACATTGAAGATAAGTGCAATCAATACCTCAGTCTCACAGAATCGTTTACTAAAGAGTTTAAATTTCATCCTCGTGAATTTTTTTGGGAAATGTTGCTGGAAAACAAAAAAAATTCTACACAGATGCAAGATCTATCCATGGAGATGCACAGCAATGAGAGGGAAGAGTGTGTCTACATACCCTCGTAGACCCTAAGCAGAACGTTTAACAATGCGGTTGATGTAGTCTAACTTCTTCGCGCTCCAACTGATCAAGTACCGAAAGTACGGCACCTCCGCGTTCATCACACGTTCAGCTCGGTGACATCCTCTGCCTTCTTGATCTAGCAAGACGACGAGGTAGTAGATGAGTTCCCACAGCACGACAGCATGGTGACAGTGATGGTGAAGCTATCTCCGCAGGGCTTCGCCTAAGAACTACGAAAATATGACCGAGGGTGTAAACGGTGGAGGGGGGCGCTGCACACGGCTAAGATAATGTTCTGGTGTGGTAGGCTCCCCCCGGGGGGGGGGGGGGGGGGGGGGGGGGGGGGGGGGGGGGGGGGGGGGGGGGGGGGGGGGGGGGGGGGGGGGGGGGGGGGGGGGGGGGGGGGGGGGGGGGGGGGGGGGGGGGGGGGGGGGGGGGGGGGGGGGGGGGGGGGGGGGGGGGGGGGGGGGGGGGGGGGGGGGGGGGGGGGGGGGGGGGGGGGGGGGGGGGGGGGGGGGGGGGGGGGGGGGGGGGGGGGGGGGGGGGGGGGGGGGGGGGGGGGGGGGGGGGGGGGGGGGGGGGGGGGGGGGGGGGGGGGGGGGGGGGGGGGGGGGGGGGGGGGGGGGGGGGGGGGGGGGGGGGGGGGGGGGGGGGGGGGGGGGGGGGGGGGGGGGGGGGGGGGGGGGGGGGGGGGGGGGGGGGGGGGGGGGGGGGGGGGGGGGGGGGGGGGGGGGGGGGGGGGGGGGGGGGGGGGGGGGGGGGGGGGGGGGGGGGGGGGGGGGGGGGGGGGGGGGGGGGGGGGGGGGGGGGGGGGGGGGGGGGGGGGGGGGGGGGGGGGGGGGGGGGGGGGGGGGGGGGGGGGGGGGGGGGGGGGGGGGGGGGGGGGGGGGGGGGGGGGGGGGGGGGGGGGGGGGGGGGGGGGGGGGGGGGGGGGGGGGGGGGGGGGGGGGGGGGGGGGGGGGGGGGGGGGGGGGGGGGGGGGGGGGGGGGGGGGGGGGGGGGGGGGGGGGGGGGGGGGGGGGGGGGGGGGGGGGGGGGGGGGGGGGGGGGGGGGGGGGGGGGGGGGGGGGGGGGGGGGGGGGGGGGGGGGGGGGGGGGGGGGGGGGGGGGGGGGGGGGGGGGGGGGGGGGGGGGGGGGGGGGGGGGGGGGGGGGGGGGGGGGGGGGGGGGGGGGGGGGGGGGGGGGGGGGGGGGGGGGGGGGGGGGGGGGGGGGGGGGGGGGGGGGGGGGGGGGGGGGGGGGGGGGGGGGGGGGGGGGGGGGGGGGGGGGGGGGGGGGGGGGGGGGGGGGGGGGGGGGGGGGGGGGGGGGGGGGGGGGGGGGGGGGGGGGGGGGGGGGGGGGGGTTCACGTGGAGGCACAAATTTGATTGCGCGAGAGTCACAATTGTGCCTCTCAAAAAAGAAAAAAACATGTGTTTTTTTTTGGTGAGAGGCACATATTTACTTCTCGTGGGAGCACAGGTTTGTTTCAGCGAGAGGGATAGTTGTGCCTCTCGAAAAGGAAAAAAACGAGGGTTTTTTTTCCGCAGGAGGCACATATTTGCTTCTTCTGAAGATACAGATTTGTTTTCACGAGATTTGCCTCTTCAAAAAAGGAAACAATGTGAAAAGAAATACCGTGCTTCCATTTCGGGTTTTTTCGTTCGATTTTTTTGCCAAAAAAAGTTCGTTGAAACCTATGAACATGGGATCTAGTTTTCCAAATCTCGATGTGAGAAATCCAACGGTGATAATGATTTGAGATTTAGACGTTTGGGCTTTTCGATTTTTTCTTAGTTTTCTCTAGGTTTTTTTACAAAAAATTGGGATTTTTTTTGCCTAAAAATGTGTTTTTTATCTTTCACGAGAGGCACAGATTTGCTCCCGCGAGAGTCACAGTTGTGCCTCTCGGAAAAGTAAAAAAAACACTTTGTTTTACGCGAGACGCCTAGATTTGCTTCCGCAAGAGGCACAGTTGTGCCTCTCGAAAAGAGAAAAGAACATATATTTTCTCTTTTTTTTTGGCTTCCGCGAGTGGCACAATTTTACTTCACGTGGAGGCACAAATTTGATTGCGCGAGAGTCACAATTGTGCCTCTCAAAAAAGAAAAAAACATGTGTTTTTTTTTGGGGGGGGGGGGGGGGGGGGGGGGGGGGGGGGGGGGGGGGGGGGGGGGGGGGGGGGGGGGGGGGGGGGGGGGGGGGGGGGGGGGGGGGGGGGGGGGGGGGGGGGGGGGGGGGGGGGGGGGGGGGGGGGGGGGGGGGGGGGGGGGGGGGGGGGGGGGGGGGGGGGGGGGGGGGGGGGGGGGGGGGGGGGGGGGGGGGGGGGGGGGGGGGGGGGGGGGGGGGGGGGGGGGGGGGGGGGGGGGGGGGGGGGGGGGGGGGGGGGGGGGGGGGGGGGGGGGGGGGGGGGGGGGGGGGGGGGGGGGGGGGGGGGGGGGGGGGGGGGGGGGGGGGGGGGGGGGGGGGGGGGGGGGGGGGGGGGGGGGGGGGGGGGGGGGGGGGGGGGGGGGGGGGGGGGGGGGGGGGGGGGGGGGGGGGGGGGGGGGGGGGGGGGGGGGGGGGGGGGGGGGGGGGGGGGGGGGGGGGGGGGGGGGGGGGGGGGGGGGGGGGGGGGGGGGGGGGGGGGGGGGGGGGGGGGGGGGGGGGGGGGGGGGGGGGGGGGGGGGGGGGGGGGGGGGGGGGGGGGGGGGGGGGGGGGGGGGGGGGGGGGGGGGGGGGGGGGGGGGGGGGGGGGGGGGGGGGGGGGGGGGGGGGGGGGGGGGGGGGGGGGGGGGGGGGGGGGGGGGGGGGGGGGGGGGGGGGGGGGGGGGGGGGGGGGGGGGGGGGGGGGGGGGGGGGGGGGGGGGGGGGGGGGGGGGGGGGGGGGGGGGGGGGGGGGGGGGGGGGGGGGGGGGGGGGGGGGGGGGGGGGGGGGGGGGGGGGGGGGGGGGGGGGGGGGGGGGGGGGGGGGGGGGGGGGGGGGGGGGGGGGGGGGGGGGGGGGGGGGGGGGGGGGGGGGGGGGGGGGGGGGGGGGGGGGGGGGGGGGGGGGGGGGGGGGGGGGGGGGGGGGGGGGGGGGGGGGGGGGGGGGGGGGGGGGGGGGGGGGGGGGGGGGGGGGGGGGGGGGGGGGGGGGGGGGGGGGGGGGGGGGGGGGGGGGGGGGGGGGGGGGGGGGGGGGGGGGGGGGGGGGGGGGGGGGGGGGGGGGGGGGGGGGGGGGGGGGGGGGGGGGGGGGGGGGGGGGGGGGGGGGGGGGGGGGGGGGGGGGGGGGGGGGGGGGGGGGGGGGGGGGGGGGGGGGGGGGGGGGGGGGGGGGGGGGGGGGGGGGGGGGGGGGGGGGGGGGGGGGGGGGGGGGGGGGGGGGGGGGGGGGGGGGGGGGGGGGGGGGGGGGGGGGGGGGGGGGGGGGGGGGGGGGGGGGGGGGGGGGGGGGGGGGGGGGGGGGGGGGGGGGGGGGGGGGGGGGGGGGGGGGGGGGGGGGGGGGGGGGGGGGGGGGGGGGGGGGGGGGGGGGGGGGGGGGGGGGGGGGGGGGGGGGGGGGGGGGGGGGGGGGGGGGGGGATCCGTTGCATGGCAATCCCTACTCACTCACATTGATATCTATTAATGGGCATTTGCATAGCCCGTTGATACACCTAGTTGATGTGAGACTATCTTCTCCTTTTTGTCTTCTCCACAACCACCATTCTATTCCACATATAGTGCTATGTCCATGGCTCACGCTCATGTATTGCGTGAAAGTTGAAAAAGTTTGAGATTATTAAAGTATGAAATAATTGCTTGGCTTGTCATCGGGGTTGTGCATGATTAAATACTTTGTGTGATGAAGATAGATCATAGACAGACTATATGATTTTGTAGGGATAACTTTCTTTACACATGTTATTTTGAGAAGACATGATTACTTTGATTAGTATGCTTGAAGTATTACTATTTCTTATGTCAATATGAACTTTTATTTTGTATTCATTTGGATCTGAACATTCATGCCACAAGAAAGAAAATTACATTATGAATTATGCTAGGTAGCATTCCACATCAAAATTTTCTTTTTTATCATTTACCTACTCGAGGACGAGCAGGAATTAAGCTTGGGGATGCTTGATACGTCTCCAACGTATCTATAATTTTTTATTGTTCCATGCTATTATATTACCCCTTTTGGATGTTTATGGGCTTTATTTTACACATTTATATCATTTTTGGGACTAACCTACTAACCGGAGGCCCAGCCCATATTGCTGTTTTTTTGTCTATTTCAGTATTTCGAAGGAAAGGAATATCAAACGGAGTCCAAACGGAATGAAACCTTTGGGAGCGTTATTTTTGGAACAAATCTAATCCGGTGAGCTTGGAGTGCAAGTCAAGAAGCCTCTGAGGGCCCCACGAGATAGGAGGGCGCGCCCGTGTCTCGTGAGCCCCTCGGGCGGCCACCGACGTACTTCTTCCTCCCATATATACCTACGTACCCCGAAAACATCCAGGAGCACCACGAAGCACAATTTCCACCGCCGTAACCTTCTGTATCCACGAGATCCCATCTTGGAGCCCTTGTCGGCACTCTGCCGGAGGGGGGAGCAACCACAGAGGGCCTCTACATCAACATCCTTGCCCCTCCGATGAGTTGTGAGTAGTTTACCACAGACCTACAGGTCGTGATGAGACTTCGGACTTTACAAAAAAAAGGAAAGAAAAAAGAGAAAGGCCAAAAGAAATAAAAAGAAGGCCAAAGAAAAAAAAGGAGAAAGAACAAATAAAATGATAGAAAAAGAGAGAAGTGACAATGCTACTATCTCTTTTTCCACACTTGTGCTTCAAAATAGCACCATGATCTTCATGTTAGAGAGTCTCATATGTCGTCACTTTCATATACTAGTGCGAATTTTTCATTATAGAACTTGGCTTGTATATTCCAATGATGGGCTTCCTCAAAAGTGCCCTAGGTCTTCATGAGCGAGCAAGTTGGATGCACCCCACTTAGTTTCTTTTATTGAGCTTTCATATATTTATAGCTCTAGTGCA